>VCJG01000770.1:2630-24805 GCA_024140375.1 Backusella westeae
CACAACACCTGGAGATATATCGTAACTTCTCTCTATGAAAGGTGGCAGATTGATGCTGAAAGATTCTAGATACTCCATTTATAAGACTTTTTTTTTAAAAATGGGAATAATAGAAGAAAATTAAAATAGAGAAATAAAACAAAACTACATCCTATTTGTATTTTATATTTCATATAAAATGAAGCCACAAGTGACCCTCCATATCACAAGAAAATACATGGGCTGTGTGAATAGTGCCACATAGCACAGAAACTAGCATCATCATATTGAATTTAATTGGTTAGTAAGGCAAAGCCAATCTTTTCAAGTAAGTACATATATATATATATACTATTACAAGTGGCGTTGAAATTTTAGAAATAGTAAAGTAGTGAAGTAATATATATATTGTATTTAAAGTGAAGTAATATATATGATGGAATAAAACCAAAGCCATTGTCATAAGAGTCGTCCATGTGTAACGTTCAAAGGTCTCAATGGTAGTCTTAATTACCTTGTATTATTATTTTTTCACAAAAAAAAAAAAGTAAATACAATGAGCACAGTTATTGCTCCATACTAAAGATAATATTTTAGATAACAATAGATCAATTACAATTAGGAGGTAACTTTTGTTTCATTGTTTTCATTGTTTGATTTACATATCCACTTTGATTCATTGTTGCCCTCACTAAAAAAATAAATACTTATTTTTTATTTAAAATGACTCTTTATTTTCTTTATTTTACTTCTATTCTTATTTATCATCTTAAAATGAAAACAAACCAAGCTTCTTTTACTATGAAAGTGTTATCATCTACCGTAAATCACTGTAAGTATAATCAAGTATAAGCTAAACTAATAGACCAATAACATTCAATACAATCATCATATATAGTGAGGAGTGTAGTTAATGTAAATATGTTAAAGCTGGTATATCAAGCTTTTGTCGCAAGATTATGAATGGTAATAGTAAGGCTGGGTAAGTTTCAAAATAGCATCCACTATAATATACAAAATATACAAGAGCTCATCGTAAAATCTGTAATATATATTTTAGAAAAATGTCAATCGGGTACTTTATTCCAGTTTCCAAAAGTGCTTTTAGATTATCAAAGCAGGGATTGGAAAACTTAGAGACTTACGCAAAAAACAGACATGGTCGCACAAGAGGTGCAGTTTCCCTTCCAAGCCGTTAGGAAAAAACTTCGTGAAAAGGGTTTCTCTTCTTTCAAAGTTGTTAAGAAGCCCTTTCTTGGTTTATCCCATAGAAGAAGAAGAAAACTTTGGGTCTCATTGAGACAGCATTGGACCATGGAGCAGTGGAAGAAGGTCATCTGGTCTGACGAGTCGCGATTCCGCCTAAGACACAACGATGGAGGAATGCGTGTTATCAGAAAGAAGGGAGAAAAGCTCTTGGACCAACATGTGATGGTTTGGGAATGTTTTTGGGCTGGTGGTCTTGGTCCTCTTGTTACACTTAAAGGCAAAGTAGACCAGAAAAAGTATTATACCTACATGGAACTGGGCATGAATCCAAACCAACCGTGAGTTAGAACCATGCGTCTGAATGAACCAGAATTTAACTATAATCCTTACTATGTGAGAAAGGACCAAGCCAATATACATATCAAATATTTGGTTTCTACCGAAGGCTATACTTATTCAGGATGGCGTTCAGCACGGGACTATTGAGCTCTACCGACAACACCAGCTAGACCTACTCACAGCGAGATACCCAGACGAGGAATTCAGGTTTGTCAGCCAACTGAAATGGGGAAACTTTCCCGAGTATATTATATCAAATAAAGCAAGACTTTACTATATCAACGCTGCTCAATTTATGAGAGGGGACCAGATTGGCGGCTATGAATATTACTACAATCTGCAGAATAGGCGGTATCTTCGATCTCACATTGTATAGGCCGTTTCTATTGGTGAAATTCCACCAAATTCATATATTAAACGACATGACGGATCTACCACTAACGATAGCCTAGATAACTTGTACTGTGCTTCACACACCGAATATCGAAATACGATTGCAAATCATGCAGACGAACTACTTGAAGATCAGCAAAGAAATGTATCACTACAAGATGACCTAACTGGCGAACAGTGGAAAGCTGTGCCTAGCAACGCGATGGTACACTTTAACGTACCTCGAGGCATACAGATATCCAATTACGGTCGTATCAAAATCCATGGTACTGTCATTCGGGATACTATAGTAGGCTATTGGGGTTTCGACTTCGAGGGAATTCATTTTCTAACCCATAGGCTTATTGCAGCATTATGGGTCCTAAATGAATTCCCAGATACCAGAACAGTTGCGAATCATATGAATCGAAATAGGAATGACAATACAGCTACAAACTTAGAATGGGTCACCTCACGAGAAAACACCATTCACGGTAATGGAATGCCCTTTTCAGCTTATAATCCTGTTACTGGAGACAGCCAATGATTCCCGTCTATCAGCGTGGTTGCAGAACGAGGAATATTTACAAGAAAATTTAACCGTGATATTATTTCAGAGGTATTGAGAAGAAACATATTGTTAGGCGGGAGATATATTATAGGACGGGAGATGCGTATTACTTCAGGTGAGTTAAACATGAATTATCAGCCTAAATAAATTTAATAACAAGCATTTGTATATTATTACCTTCAGTACGAGCACGCCCTTACTTTATCGATAATGAAGTGATGGACAATGTCGATAGTGAGGAGGAAGTGCTATGGTGCATCTTCCCTAGAATTTCCCATTTGGAGCTCGAAGTGTAGTACGATTGCTTATATGAACATATAACAGGTTATATCGTCTCAATTTGATAATACCAAAAATTTCTCTCCTAATATAGTTATTTAATGTAAAAACTCTCCCATAACAATAACACCTTATCCGATTTTACCTAACCTCATTTATGGCTGTTTTTATGTCCGTCTAACAAGTTGTTAGACTATGGTCTCATGTTTATATCTTCTGGAGTTTTTTTTCTCTGCCAGTTTTCTATTTTTTAAAAAAACTAACAGGATCATTTAACATATAATCATTTCTTGACAAAGGTATCTCGTTAGAATTTATTATAAACATTTTGTTGTGACTAAAAGTAACTCATTGGAGATGGAAAATTGTAGGCAAGACGCATTATGGAAATCGAGGATGAATTTCCGTATCTTGAGGTTGATGATGATATCAATAAGGTACCAGAGAATGAGGATGAAGCCGAGAATGTTGATGTTCCATAATAGTAATAATAAAATTTATATTGGTATATCATTTGAAACTTATTCCATTTTCTACTTTTAAATTAATAGCTGAGGAGTAAATCTTCTTTTTATCTAGTGATTATCATTTTATTTTTGCTGCCCACAGGGCTTTTAAATTAGTTTGTAAAATATCCCTTCCCCATTGATTATTTACAAGAGAATTAGATATAATAAATATGTATAGGGAAACTACGATAAAGTATGTCAAGCGAACTATTCCGCTGTCTGTACAGGGCCAGTGTATCTTTTGTGTCCAACTGTAAACCAGAAGAGGAGGGAGAGTATCATAGTACCGCCAATCATTACAGAGGCCCAGTTCATTGTCTGGGCATCAACAGGATGAAGAGAAGGGAAACAGAGAATGATTCCAAAGAAGCAGATCCAAATAATACTAATGACATTAAGGGGGATGCTCAATTTTCCCAAATCAAAGGGTCCTTTTTCCATGTTATTGCGTGACCAAATGAGGCGACATAAAAAGGGTATTCCGTATGATACATTGATGGAAATGACCGCTGCACTCATTATCGCCGACCTGCCGCAAAAAGGAAAAAAGATAAAGAATTAGCTTCTAAAACAATTCCCATAGCATTTCAACACTTAACACTTACCAATATACTTCTGATCCAAAGGTCTACAAGAGCCATGAATAATTAGAAAACGTAAAATAAGGATAAAGTATCTAGTTAAACTTACAGGCATGATAACAGCAATGGAAATAACTAATTGGACAATCAAGGCATTATAAGGGATATGGTTCTTATCCGAAAGTTTGTACAAGAAGGATGAGAATGGTAAGCAGCCATCGCGAGACATGGCCCAAAAGACATGAGCAGTGGCGAGAATAGAATTACACAAAGAACCTAATTGGACAACCAATAAAATAACCAAGAAAAAGGTAGCAACCTTAGCATTAGTAGCAGCCTCAAAGAAAGTGGCGATAGGCATGCTAGATTCCTGTAATGCCTCTACGTCTTGGATAGAGAAGAGAACGGCAAGAATTAGAACGAAACCTTGGACAATAGCACTAATGATACAGATGATGATACCACGGGGTGCAGTGCGATTGGCATTTTTGGTTCCTTCAACAATTTGAGCACCACATTCATATCCTACCAAAGTCCAACCTGCCTGCAAGAGACCAAGGAAGAATACTACACCACTGTTACTATAACCGGTGTTGTTTGAAAATTCAGTAAACACCCATTTGGCTGACTTATGAGAAGGTGCCATGGCTATACGTACATTTTAGTATTAGTAATTTGATACCGTTGAACCATTATGATTTCTCCATTTTTCTTAAACTGTTGTATTTTTTGATAAAACTCACCTGGACAAGTACAAATAATAACTAAACTACCAATCAAGCACCAAAAAACCATGAATTTATTCATATAGCTGCTAAACTTCATACCCAACATGTTATAGAGTGTAGCCATGATAAAAATACCGCAATAAAGTCCAACATAAGCACCTTGAGATGTAATCTGGGTTACATTTAGCATGTTTGAAATACCGAAGATGAAATCTGCACTGGTATAAGCCAAGGTGATGTTTGCAGTGACCAAACCAATAAGATAAACATAACCATTGATCCAAGACATCACTAGTCGTTTTCAAGCATAAAGAGCATTAGGTACTCTAGCTTCCCCTTACACTTTATATGTAAAAATGATATATGTACTTACATGGACCCCATTTTTTGTTACTCAACAAGTACGACCAAGAATAAACACCACCAGCCAAGGGATATGCTGAAATAACTTCAGCCATAGAAAGAGCAATACATATAACAAAGGGGATGACAACAATCCAACCCCAGAAGAGAGAAGAAGGGCCACCAGCAGCCATACTTCCACCAAAACCAACCAGCCAATTTGGCATGACTGCCATTGTTGTAAAGGAGAAACCAGCTTGAACGAAAAGTGAAATTTCACGCTTGAATTCCTGTTTATAACCTAAATCCTGAAGTCTTTGGGCATCGGCATCCAAGTGGTTGGATTCAATGTGTTCAACATCAAGCCTTTCTTTGCCTTCTTTGACTTGCTCCTGTATTTGGTTTTGTGTATCAAATGGTTAGTTGTTGTAATTACATAAAAATACAATTTCGGTCATGATCTTACGGTTTGTGTATCGTGTTCAACCATCAAAATGTTTTATTATTTATTTACAAGTTGGTGGGGGTTATTTTACAGAAAAAAAAAAAGTAGAGAAAAGAAAGAAGAAAAGAAATATTAGAATATATTTAAATGGAAGAACAGTTAAAGATATAAAGATAAAGATTCATAATCAGATTTATATATGTGAGCCTTGTGTGTGTGTGTGTGTGTGTGTGTGTGTGTGTGTGTGTGTGTGTGCTATTTGATGTGGAAAAAGTGGTTTCATCCAAAAAGATTTAGATCGGCTTTTTTAATGTTAGCCTATGTAATACTTCCAAGATTTGCACAAAGTTCCATTACAAGAATAGCGTTGAACTCAAAAAAACTTTCTAGCTGACAAATGGCTACTGTCAAGTAACTTTCAGATCTAACAAAAAAGGGCGTGAGGGCGAAAAACAAGATTAAGTGACACTAAAAGATAATAAATGGTCAGAAATAGAAAATATATGTCATGACTTTTTGACCAATCACAAAAATTTGATCGCTCGTCTTCTCACGAGTAGCATAGCTCAGGACTGTTAGATTAGGTTTTTTATTTAGCGTATCATAATCTTATTTTATTTTTTTTCCCTCTCACAAAGACCTTAATTATTCTCTTTTTAGTTCAATTGAATCTGAAAATGTTCGGTACCGTACTTTCGATGTGAGAAAAAAGGGTATTTTTTTTCATTAATCGATCCTCAGACACGCTTAATATAAAAATGTCAATTTTCGTCTTTTTATGTGGGGTAAACATTTAAAACATTAAAAAAAGTAATGTTAATGACGCATTGGTTTGTCAAATTTCCGAATTTGCGGAGTGCCTTTTTTTTTCTTAATGGAGTGAAATCTTCCCAAAGCAATCTGTTGTTTTTGTTAAAAAGAACTTGACATATTCTTTTTAGAAAACAAGTCAGGAAAATATACAATAATTCTTGTTCTTCTCACCAATATTCAAATCATAGAATTTGTAATGTTCCTATTATTTTATTCTCGCTTATTTTTTTAAAGCTACACAAGTCTCATCTATACTTGACCGTTCACTTTTTTGATTCCATTAATTTTAAAAGTCAGCATTAAATCATTAAGAGAGATAAGACCGACGAACACGAAATCTATATGGTATTTACAACCGAGTATTTGGTGTGTGTACATAGCGGTCTTTCCCGATATGTATCTTCAAGATATTACAAAAAATAGCATGTCATTCTTATCTTTAATATCTTTTTATTAAGACTATAATCCAGCTATCCAAAAAAGAGGCATGGCCGATAGCTCATATTCTCCTCGCAGCTCACTGACATTCATTATTGCGAGAAGATTGAATTCAAACATATAATAAGTCTTTCCCTTCTCGATTTAGGGTTTGAGTCTAAATTACATTGGTTAAATTCTTGGAATAACCATAATTGAAAAAGGGAAATTAACGACTTTGTGGAGTATTTTACTCATTCATTGTACAACGTCATTGGTTATCTCTCTTTTGCATTTAATCTCCTAAAGTTAATGAACCCCGCTTTTCCTTTTGCTACGTGAAAAATACAATGATAATAGATAAGAAAGGTAATTTAAAAGAGTATGTGCCACTTGAACAAACAGAATTTATTTAGAAAACACATAGATTTTATATACTTTAAGATTTTTTACATGAAAGCACGCAGATGAGGAACAAACGGTAGGTTCTATCTCAACTAAAATAAAACTCGGTGAAAGTTCATATCGAGCATACGCATGGTTTTTTATAGTGTTGCTTTATAAATTATAGAAGTTTTAATTATTGTGTTTTTAAAAACTTAGGATTTACAAACTAAAATAAGAAGAAATCTGATATTTTTTTTTTGTTACATCAAATAAACACCACAATCGTTTCTCAGAACATTCTAATCCGTCTGTATTGATTCTAAATAGATTTATATGTGTGATAACGCTAAAAAGTCTAGATGAATAGAATAAGAAATAGTAATAATATGTCGTTTAATAGAAATGACGGCCGATAGCTATTACGGTGTTACATTGGAATAGATTGTTAAGAATTTATGAAATTGAGAAGTTCCGAGTTTTTTCTTCGGTGCGCATGTCTGTAGCTCCTTACACTTACACAAAAAAGAACATACTTGGTTCTGTATCGGCAACACCATCACTAATAGATCGAAAAATGGTAAGGCTGTTACTTTTTTTTTAAAAAAGCTTATTTTTTTTTTTACAAGAAGATCAAGGTATATGACGAGCGGTTTAAGTCACTGACCTCCTTCAATTTATTCCATCACCAATATAAGTGCTCTAATCATTTTCTCGTGCTTCTATTGTATACATTGACTCTGATTTAGATGAATTTTTAAGAGGCATGTAAGAACTCAACACGCCAATTCACAATCTTAGTGACACGGCATATCAAATGTATAGATCTTATATCTCCATTTTGCATAAATAAAGTTAACATTGTACTATCGAAAATAAAGAAACTAAAGTATCGCTTCTAGTTTCGCCTAGTATTCCAACTAGTTTAACTATTTTTTTTTTTGAATAAAAAGCACATTTTTATGGATAATGCTTAATATCATGTATGATCTTGCATTGATACTTGGTACTTGGAGTAAGATCTTTTAAAGTAGTAGGGGTGACGTTAGGATTTAATATAAAATAAAGTTAATCTAAATATAAATATATATCGATAACAACGTTTTAAGTATAGGTGTAGCAAAAATTAAGAAATATATATTAGATATATGTCGTGGAGTACAATCTCATAGAACTATAAGATGATGGGAAAATAAGCGAACCTGGCTACTGGAATATTCTTTTTCTAAAACCAGTTACATAGCATTTTAATGCTCATTTCTGTAAATCAAGTGAAATGCACTAGTTTTATTTACACGGTAGCAGCGCTTTCATTTCATTTTTTTTCTTCATCTCATAAATAAGTTGTAGTTCAAAGATGAGTTAGCAGTTATGCGCGCTGAGCATTCTATTGTATATCAGATAATTGGTAATATGGTATCTCATAATTTGTTCTGCGCTGCGTTTGTAGAACCGTACATCTTTCCCAAGAAAATTTTTATGTAAAATGTTGAGTTAGATTATTTTTATAAATAGATCGTCCCCAGAGGGCTCACTTTTCAATGATATCCATTCACAACCAAGTCACAATTACATCGAAATAGATATGCTAAACTCAACGTATTAGTTATAATAATCAGATGCTTAAAGATGTTTTACGTTTTGATCCATTTTCTTATAATTATGAAAAAAAAAAAAAACTACAATGGACTTGAATGATAAAACCAGAGAAAGCTATACCATTATTTATTTTGGATTTAATTGATTCTGGCCGAAAATTAGAGGGATCAGAAAGAAGTTACTGTGCTGTTTTAAATCCCAAAATGATTTCATTAGCTGTATTGGCATCCTCCTCTTTTAAAACTCTATAAGAAAATACAAACAAATTGCTTGAGCTTGATTTTAGCGACTATAATAGATGAAGTCAAAGCAATACGATTGGACCTTAAATTTAACCCCAAGTCTGGTTACTTGAGCGAACCTCTTCGATAAACATATAAAAACAAACAAACAAACATGAAAACACAAAAAGAAATAAGCAAAAAAACAGTAGTAAGCTACAAGGAGAATTTTTTTAAACTTTTACTTTCTACCGCTCTTGAATTTAGCACTTTGTTTTGTATCATCAAGTATGAATATGATTTCCATTTACCTTATGGATCAAACTTAATAAAGATGATTCCTGCAGCAAAAAACTGAAGTCAAGTCACAACTCCGCGTCATCAAATTCAGTCGATTTTTCACTTTCTCGCTCTCTTTTTTTTTGGCTCCAACTCCATTCTCCTTTGAAAACAAAATTATTAATATTCTTATTATTATTAATAATGGGCACTCATCTCGAGAAAGGTAAACAGTTAACGTTTACTATTTTCTTGTAAAGTGACGATAAAACTAACTTTTTAAATAGCTCTTGCTTATGATGAGCTTTTGGCGCGTCACCAAGAGATTATCAAGCAAAATGAGCAATTGACAGACCTGCAAATCAGCCAAAGTAAGTGATGAAGCCTTTACTTGTAATAAAGATTCACTAAACGATGCTTTTTTAATAAAAAAAATTGACAGGACACGAAATATCAGCCTTAACTTCAGAACTTGAGCGATGTAAAAGTAGTGAAGGAAAGGCTGTGTCAGAAAGAGAAGAGGCCGAGTCGAAAGCAGAAAAAAGCGCACAGCAGGCACTCGAAAGGGACATTGAAAACGCCAGCTTAAACAATTCTATTAAAGCTATCAAAGGTTAGTCACTATCTATTAATAATATCGCCACGCTTGGAGACTTATGTCAATACCTTAAACTTAGTCTTGCAAACTAAGCTAAGCAGCGAAATTGGCGAAACACGACTAAATGAAATGAATGCAAAAACGGATTTGATGCATGCAAAGAACAAGATCAATGAGCTTCAAGTATGTAAATACTAATAAACGAGTAGAATCAATGCTAATCAGGTTTTTTTCTGTAGTCAAAGGTCGATGTCAATGAAAGAAAGATTAGTCAGTATGAGCAAGAACTGCATAATCAAGCACAAGTTGGAAAGCAGACACACAATGGAATCAATTCTGAAAAAATGGAACATGTAAATATATTTCATACTTTTACATATAATTTATTTACTCATTGCCTGTAAATAGGAGAATAAAGTGCGCGAGCTGACCAAAGAAGTTAGCCAAATTAAACTAAAATTGAACGTCACGCAAAGTTCACTCAATGCAGTTCAACTCAACTATCAAAACACTAAAGATGAATACGATAAATCAGAGCAAGAAAGAACACAAGCAATCACCGAACGAGATCAATATAAAAAGGAACTTGACGAGTTATCAGGTACTTTTCAAGAACTTGTGGAGGAACTTTCAAAGAAAGAGGAGCAGATCGAAGAATTGTCTATTGAAAAGAACAACGAGTCTGAAAATGCCAAAAGTACTTTATCGCGCTTAGAAGAGGAGAATACAAAGTTAGCAGACCAAATAAAGAGCGAAAGACGGGCACATATTGCTCAGATATCAGCATTGACCGGTGGTTTGAACCCTCATTTTGGTAGCAAAGATAAAAGTCTTCAGGATCTCGTTGACGAATATGAGAAGGCAATGGGTTCTGACAAAAATATATTTGATGACTGCATCCGTTTACACAGACAATCTAAACTCTATGAAGAAAGACTCGATGCTCTCGAAGAATCAAAGGAGTTTCTGGACAAGAAAGTTGTATTACAAAATAACGTCATCAGCGAATGCAAGCAAACGATCGAAAAAAAGACAGAAACCATCAAAGTTCTATCTGCAGAGGTTAATACACTGAAGGATGCAAAGAAAAAACTGGAGGAGGGCGCACATGATCTCACCTCCAAAAACAATACCCTATTAAACTCACTTAATGATACACGATATCAATTTTGCTATCTCCTTTGTCATATCCAGCAGTTCAAAGAAATGGCTCATCCTCAGTTCGCAAAGAAGGCCGAAGAACTTGTATGGGTCAATCCCACGCCCTCTATCGCCCATAAAGATTTGATTTTCAACAATATGCTCGAACTTACAGCCAAAAACCAAGATCTTGTTAATAAGATTAGGGATCTCAATAACCAGCTACAAAGCAGAAGCACCGAAACAAAGAACGCTAAATCCCAACTCGATCAAAAAACTGAATCATACAAAGCAAACATGGAAAAGGCACGTGCCACTGTCAATGGTATGCGAGATACGATCCAAAAGAAGGAGGCTGAGCTTGTTTCCATCAGTGAAGAACTTGAATATTTCAAGAACAAGGCTAGCGCACGCACACCAGGTAGTGATTATGAATCAGCCGATGATCAGGGTTACAGTGAGCTTGTGGAATCAACCGAAAGAGAGATGGAAAAGATTGGTGATGAACTAAAGAAGACCAAGGAGGAAGTGAAGGACGCCGAAGCAGTTGCAGAGGAGCGTCAGACAGAGTTAAACAATGCATTGTCTAAAATCAGGGAATTGTCTGAACTGATTCGAAACAAAGAGAGAAATATCGGAAACCTCAGCTCTGAACGAGATACTCTCCAGGACGCGTTGGCAGATTACGAGAATGGTGAAAACGAGCTTCGCAAGATGGTGGATGAACTCGAAAATAAAGAACACGAGTATCAAGCAAAGATTGATGGTCTCACCTCGCAAGTCAAGGAGATGTCCGGCACAATCACTTCAGTCAGGGAACAGCTCGAGAGTGAGCAGAATCTCAAGAAAACGGCCAGCGAGTCGTATGAGGAAAATCGTCAAGAATGGAGCAGCACTATTGCAAAGTATAATCAGGATAAAATTGATCTTGAACTTGACATCGCAAAGGCCAACGAAGATTTGCAGCAAGCTACAAACAAAGTTGCTGACCTCCAGGAACAACTAAAGAGCGCACAATCATTCGATAGAGAAGGGCTGGAAGAGAGATATGTTGAGGCAACTGGTCGCGCTGAAGGTCTCCAGAACCAGGTCAACAACTTGAAGAAGGACATTGAGGAATTAAACTTCCAAAAGTGCAATATCCAGCAAAAACTCGAAAGTGCCGAAATACTCCTTAAAAACATCTCGTTGCCCAACAAGGAATCTACACTTCAGCAGAGTTTGGAACGCGTACGACAGTTGGAGGGTGAGATTCTGGGCTATAAGCGTGCCATTGAAAATAGCAATAAAGAATCCGAAGAGGCCACCAAGAAGCATGAGCAGCATGTCGCAGAATCCCGTCGTATCATTGAAAAGACTTTTGCCGAACTAGAACAGAGAAACGTGGAAATCAAGAGCATGAAGGAAACTCTCGAAAAGGAAAACCAGAAACACAAGGAGCAGAATGATCAGCTTGAAAATAATTGTAAGAGCTTAACAGAGGAGAAGGAAGGTCTTGTTTCTGAAATGGCCACCTTGAAGTCTAAACTTGGTGAGATGGAAAGTGAAATGGTTGGCTTGAAGGACACCGCTACTCGATGTACCGAAGAAAATGCAAAGGCTCAGTCACAGCTTGAAGAACGCGTTCGCTTGAACTCACAAAATGAAAAGGTGATTGAAGAGCTCAAGATCAAGCTTGATAACGTTGAGAAGAAATTGGATGAAGCTGTCATGTGTGAACGAAAACTTGATGAGCTCACCGATGCAACCAAGTCAAGCTATGAGTTGCGTTCTCAGCAGTGGGAAGAGTCCTTGGGCGTGTTGGGACACGAATACCGAAAATACAATAGCGATATTCAGACACTTCTTAACAACGTCAAGCAAGCTGGCAGCGATAACGAAGAATCCATTTCCGTTGAAAATCTTCGAACACTCAGTGAATCTCTCTTGTCCACCAAAAATGATCTGGAGCAAGTACTCTACGCAAAGATCACTTTATTGGACCATACCCAGCAGTTGCTACAGGAAAAGACAATCGCTGCAGATAAATTCGAGAACCATAATAAGATGCTATGTGAAGATAACCAGAAGCTGCGTTCGCAAATCAACCATTTGACTACCTTAAAGGAAGAGCTTGCTACTTCCAAGACTACCATTGAAGTGTTGCAGGAAGAGAACAACAAGTTGATAAAGAACCAAGAAACTATCCAGGCTAGCATATCTGCCAAATCAAAGGAGTTGGGAGAGATGAATAGTAAGTTGATTTTACCACCATAGTATGTATTAAGGATGTGTTCATCTTATCATTATTACTCTTTTTTTTATATGTAGACGAGGTAGCCAAGTTGAATGTATCTATTAAACAGTTACAGGAAACCATAAAGATGTATAATGATTTGGAAGAGCAGTGGGATAGACAAGGTCGGGGTATTATTGCCAAATATAAAGTAAGTCATTAATGGGTTACTACTGTTACTGTAGTTTTTTTTATTATCAACCATTTACTTATGAATATTGTATTAGCAAAACGATCCTCGTGCACTAGAGCGTGCCAAAACTGAATTAGAGCAGGCCAATAAGGAACTCGAAACTCTAAAGCTTGAAGTTGCACATCTAAAAACCGAGCTCAAAACTACCCAAGACAACTATAAAGCCCTTGATGAAAAATCACAGCACTATCTCAAGACGGCTAATGAACGTGGACGTATTGCTGTGGAATTTAAGAAGAGATGGTCGAATCTTGTGTATAAGATGTCTGATAAAGATAAGGAGCTACATGGAATCAAATTGACAGAAGGAGAGGTCGCAGACAAAATTGCCGATAAATTAACAGACAAATTAACAGAAAAAATCACAGACAAAATAACCGATAAAGAAGCAGAGAAAGTACCAGAGAAAGTAGCAGAAAAAGTAGCAGAAAAAATAGCAGAGAAGGCAACAGAAGTTCAACCAATAGAAAGCTCCAGTGCTGCTCCCAAGCAGGATGTCGAAGATAGTGGTGCTGTAGAAAATAGCAGTGAGGAAACACCAGCACTAGGAGGAACAAAGCATGCATTAGATGCTGATGATGAGGCGGAGGAACCTGCAACCAAAAAGTTACACATTTAAAAATCACTTTATTAAGCATGTGGAATTGCAACCTGTATATACAAATTTTAGCAAACGTTAACAATAAATAAAATAAAAAGTTTGGTTATATTCTTCAAAACAAGTTCATTGACACTGTGGCATACATGGGATGAGTCTACTAGATAATTACGCAGTAGAAAATGATGTATTTAGAACCTGTGATGTTACTTCGGGCAAGAATTTTTGATGGTCTTTGTTTAATAAGAAAATGAAAAAAATAAAGAGGAGGATTTTTATTCAATAAAAAAAAAAGAAAAAAAAAGACATGTTACATTCAAAAATAAATAAATGATATCACTGTAAAAGAGAAATATATAGATGGCATAAAAGGATATATAGAAAAAGTAAAAGATAAAAGTGATGTTGTTATGAAGTACTACGTTCAGTTGAGTTTGTTGTTCGTGAAGGGACACGAGCAGTAATAGCCTCATCTATTGTGTCTAGACTTCTAACGCTACGCCAGTCAGCCAAAGTAGAGACAACTGAAATTCTATTCTTCCACTTATCAAAATTTCTTTGTTTATACATCACATCATCTTCATCACCCTCGGCTTCATCCAATAACCATTCCTGGGTGCTCGTGTTGTTACCGAGACTAGTGAATACGTTTTGTCCGGGATCAATCATCATCATTTCACGCTGTTCTTGATAACGTACAAATCCAATCTCGTTGTAGTTGGTTGCATGACGAACAAGGATCACGGCCGCTAGTTCTTTACAGAATTCTTGAAGAACAATATATGAGTTGACAAAGTTGGACAATTTTGCAAAGGGATTTGTCATGGTAATAGGTGTAGCATTGGCCCTGGTAGAGTTTTGGAAGAACATGGATGAAGGAGAGCTGGGAGAGCCACTGCCGCCTCCGATACCCATATCCCTTGTAATCCGTAAAGAAAGTGCACCTGCTGATTTAGTAGCGGAGGGCGAGGAAGGACTATGGGCGGAGCCCTGCATCATTGCCGATGATGAACCCTTGTTGAACACAAGTTTCGAAAGGCCAGGTGGATTCCTATCCCCATTACTTCCACGATTATTCGAGATGGTCGAGCTAGACATACTTGTGTTGATATGCATGTTGTTGAATCCTTCCCGTCTCTGATGGCGCTCAGATTGTGAGGTGGCCATTTGAGGCTGAGCTGGATTAGCAACAATACCACGTTTTTTCGCCAGCGAGATACGCGTTTCAAAGTTGGGAACTAACTGTGCCCTCTTCAAAGCTTCAAAGGTAACCTGTTCCAATAAAGCATAGAGACTGCGTCTGCTACCCTTGGAGCTGGGTAAGTTCCAAACACCTCCATAAAGCGAACCGTCATTTCCAACGCGGACAGCGCGCCAATCACAAATAACGCCATCCATGCGCTTATCAACCACACCAGTAATTTTTTGAAGAATACTTGTAACCAGCAAATTCTGTTCAATAGGCAACTCGAGCATCTTGTAGAACTGATCATAGATTCGACTCAAAAACAGACCCTCGTATGCTTCGGGCTTAGCAGATACAGATGCACTAGAAATGCTTGCTTGATCAGCCGAGTGATCATCTGGCACTACAGCCGACTTTTTACTATCCGCCAACATGCTCTTGGGGCGACTAGGTCTACCCTTACGATCCTCCTCTTCTCTTTCGAGATCCCTCTTTGTCTTTGTAGGAGGATAGGGTGCCTGCCAGAAATTCTTGGCCAAGAGAGCATAATGGAATCTCTCTTGTGCTTCGTGGAAGTAATCATCATAGCTGTTTCCGGGAACAACCATATTTGCAAATGGTCCAGTGACAGGTGCATTTCCATTCGTATTGATGTTGTTGTAGAGGCTTTCTGCAATGGATTGACGTTTGTTTTCATAAGTGCTCGTGCCATCTGAATTGAGTGAATTGGACATGGGTGGTGTCTTCATTCTTTCCAGTTCATCCTCTAAAGGTAAAAGGGACAAGACTCTATTTTTAAAAAAGAGATTGTATTTATTCAATGCAAACTGTTGGTTAATACACATATACATTACAAACAAAACGGATAAATCCAATCATTTTTTTTTTACCTTTCAACCAGCCATCTGACCTTTTCAGTCTTATTCTCAGCCTTGTTTTCATTAGCGGGAGTTTCATTCTCGCCAACAGAGAGATCCTCTACCTTGGTGGATTCATCTGTGGTTGTAACACTTTGACGATCATCCACTACCTTTGATCCAAGAGATGACGTATCTGTTGTATCTCGTAAACTATTTCCATCAGAACTTTTATCCTCAATATAGTCTCCGTCAGGTGTAATATCGAGATAGTTTCTAAGAATCAAGTTGTATACTGCAAATTGATTGTAGGTTTCTAAAATAGTATCAAAGAAGCGCAATGATGCAAGTGCTAAATCATGGTTCTCCGCATCGATTCTGTTGATGAGCAAAAGACGCAATGTAAGTAATTCGTCGCTGTCAGAGTCATTTATGAGCGTTCTTTGTGATATGCTCATCTCGTCGGCACCGCCATTCTCTTCCGATGCTTGAGCAGAGCCGTCATCTCTGTCATCATCGATCAAATCCAAGATGGGATACTGAATCTTGATTTCAGGCTCAATATCTTTACCAACACCACCTTCTTCACCAATCAACACCACAAGAAATACGTGAAGCAAGCGCTGATCTGTAAGTGAGCGAATCATTTCAGTTGTGTAGGCGGTGGCAGCCGTGGCGATTTCAGCTGATGGCGAGCTCAAAGCGGTACAAATAACTGGATGCCAAAACATGGTAGTGAGTTGGGCCATAAGCGCTGTCATGAGTCTTTTTTCGGCAACACGGGCCACGTCGTTGAGATACTCCCAAAAACTATAAAATTCATCCACAATACGTTCACCATCCTGTGCAGTTTCCAAAGAGCGAGCAAAATTTGCATCAAAAGGACTGCGCTTTCTACGTTTCTTTTTAAAGCTGTTCTGTGCATTGACCGTAATCATCAAACTGTTGTTTGTAATCATGGCTGGCACTGAAAACTGGATACGTCGCTTGGAAGGTCGAACAGGAATGATGCGATTGTTGGTGGTAATGTTGAAAGCGCCAACATTTTTTGGTAAATTAGCGAAGAATAGAGATAATCGCTCGGCCTATAAAAATATAATAAGTAACAGATCACCACCGTACACTCTTTCTCACTTTACCATGACTTCACATAAACCTGAATATTCGACCACATAACACACATACTCTGGGTCATCTTCTAGTAATCTCAGAGCGAATAAGATGGCTTCTCGGGCAATTTCACCAGTTTCGCCTGGGATATTCATATAGTCAATAAGGTGCGTGAACATATCAAAACGAGGCTATTATACAAGTATGAATAAAATCGCCAACCACCAAATCGACCTTTTTTCTTTTACTTACAGTCAAAAACACATTCCATTGTATTTTTTGGTCGATGCTCTCTCGTCTTCTATACACAGTTTTCCCGTCCTTTGAGCTTCTCCACACATTTTCACCCAGTGATCTGCACCAACCACGTTCAAAAAACAGGTCCATCAATGCAGCATTGGCGCCCTTAAAATGGGAAAATACACCATGCATCAATTTGACAAGTTCGAGCGAGAGCTCCGAAATAGCGGCAATGCGCTCCTCGGAGCACAACTCAGCTTCAGTAGCCAGCTGTTCATAATGATGTGTAATTAATCGATGACAGGAGGTAATTAGCTTTTGGAGCGGAACATGAACTGCACGTTCAGGTAGTAACTGAGCATGAACGTTGGTGACTAGGCTACAAAAAAACCTTAAGCAGTGGATACGCATGCCGTAAGGTGTCTTTTCAAGTTTAAGGCTGTTTTAATACACAGTTTGATAACACTAAAATAAAGCCAACTTACATCCACTTTGGCAAACTCCACCAACTCCTCCAAGACTCTTTTCTGTAATAAATACTCCAAACAAGGCCCTGTTTCTAAGCTTCCACTTGCTCTTTGATACTCAACCTCCTCTGCTTGAATAAGCTTTACTATGTTCTGCAAGCTGCAAGGAATCGGCGTCAAATCAACTGCATCCCTTAATGGATCTAAACATAAACATGAAGAATAAGTTTCCTGTCAATTGACAACAATAAAGAATATGTGCAAGTGTATTTACCATCAGCAGTTTCATAATATTTCTGAATGTTGGTCCACGCTTCAGCCAGCAATTCAAGCTTGGTTTTTGCCACATTCCTTCCAGAAAGGAATTTGGAAAGGAACATGGACATTATTTATAGTTTAGATGATAAAGATGAGCAAAGAAAAAAAAAACGAAAAATACAAAAGTAGGGGAATCAAAACGACAAAAATTTGTTATTTATTGCAATTTTTTTCGGTTTTTATTTTATTTATATTTGGTGTTGGGTGTGTACGACTTTGTTCAGAAGAGATCTTTGCTGTTTGTGCGCATAAAAACAGGCACTATGTTAAAACGCAAGTGACACAGTCAATATTTATTTGAACTTTATTTTGTCTTGGTATCGAATCGATATTCCTTATTTCCCCCTTTTTTTTATCATCTCGTTTGGAATGGAAAGCAAAACATGTAAAAAAAAAAAAGTGTCAGGCACTGTGTCTATTTTTATTTTGTAAATGATTGCAAATGGAAAGAAAATAAAGTCCGTTTGATTCACTTGGACAGTTACACAAATGTTCCTCCACAAAACAACATGTACGATGGTTTTTTTAATAATGAAAAAATGTTGGATGTGTCAACTTTTTAACTTGCATTCATATAAATTATGCTCTCTTCCTTGATTTATATAATAAACTCCTTTATCAAATACAAAAAAGAAGAATACAAAACCCTTTTTTCTTCTTCTTATCTGGAAAGAGGGGAAAAAGGGTCACTTATATATTCTTATTGAGCATACGCTACCAAATATGGGATGTTCGAAATTAAAACCATTCATAATGAGGATAAATAAATAAACACCTATTCTTCTTCTTCTTCTAATTATTATTATATAATCTTTTATATTTAGAAACCTTTTCATTAGTCGAAATCAATATATCGATTTACTTTTTTCCACATGCTACTGTATACCATATCCGTTGGTCCTTTTGGACATCAGCATTTAAGGGTAAAGTAGAATCAGAACAGGTCTTATCAGATTCTCAGTCGTTAATGTTCCCGTTTCTATGGCAAAATTAAAAATATACCAAAACATGTCTTTCCTTCAAAATATACATGTAGTGTGAAGCATAACTGTCGCAAATGATGTCAAATCTGTGCGTTTGTAGTTGATTGTGTATGTGAGAATTACGCTGGACTGAAGAAATTCGAAAGCATACATTATTTTAAATGGCAACAAACATGTAAAATAAATAAATAAATAAATAAATAAATATGGACCAAAATGGACATGATATATGTGCTTACATTCGGAAACAAGTCAGCAGCGCTTCTACGTTTATAACTTGATGTTATTTTATTTTATAGATAAAAGCAAAAGTGGGGAAAATTCAACTACTATACTCATTTTAGGATGAAAAACAAGAGTTATTATTGGTCTTTTAAAATTTAATGAACACTTGGGAATGATCTATTTAATTTCTGAAAAAAGAATAGATGCCTGCTTTATTATTTCATTTACAAAAGTGTATTTTAATTATTTTGATACGTGACAAATCATAACCTAACCCAATCCATATTTAAGGTAATTTTGCTCTTTTGTTGTTAAATGATATAATATCTTGCAGCAAAGTGCAGCATCTTTAAATTGATTGGATATCATGTAAACAAAAATAGAAGAAATTGTCAGAGAAAGAGCCTCTCTCTTTCTCTTTATATTATGATGTATGCGAATAGATATACCCAATGATATTTATGCCTTATCATTCTTTTAAGAATGATAGATGCCATTCATTCATATATTATATCTTTTAAAATGAATTCACTCTTACCGACTTCAATACCAAAAAACGTTGTCATAGGCAATACAAAAACTTTAAATTTGATAAACAACTTAACAGTGGTTATTAAATGATGCATGACAGGTAGATAAGGGAGCAAAGCAAATTCTATGTTTCACGTGTACCATTAATTTACAATGGAATTAAAAGAACAAGTTTATAATATGTTGATTTGGTTGATATTATATATAAACGCATTGTGGGATTGAGATATATTCGTTAAGCAGATCTACCTTCTTTACGATAATAAGAAAATATTCACATGGTTGTTAATTATAATGAATATCAAAATAAAGAAATATGCAAAAATAAACCAAGATCTAATTTACATGGTTAAAAGAAACTTTAGATTGTATGCAATGAAAAATATGTAAAAATTCATGAAGTGACAACTCAATGAGATTTAAAATGAAATTCTCAAGTCCGACAAAAAAAAGGGCTATTCTAACGACTAACCACAGCTTGTAAGCATAAATTTAATATATTTCTTCGGTTCCTTTAACGGTTTTTCTTTTTCCTTTTATTTATTTATTTATAAATTTACTTTCTCTCTCCCTTTCTTTAAGTTTATCCCTTCTCTCCCATCACACCCCTTCTCTTTCTCTCACTCTTTATTACACACACTCACTCACTTTCTCTTCTCTTTCTTCTTCTTTTCTTTTTCATTTTTCCTTTTCCTAAAATATTATTAAAAATAAGGCATTCTCTTTTGTTTATAAAATAAATATAAAAAATGGTAATGGAAGGAAATAGGTATGTTATAAAAATAGGGCTTATACTTAATATAAAAAATTGTTTGTTTATTTATTCTTGCATTTCGTTCATAGTCTAGATAAACGTAGACACACGCTTTCTTCGGTATTGGTAGATCCTGCTATCTTGCGTGTTATTGAAGGGACAAACGATTCACAAGACTGCCCTGATGAACAAGTATGTTTATTATTTATTTATACACGTTTTATTAAAAAAAAAATTTTTTTAATTATTATTTATTACAAACATAGATGATTAGCCCTCTTGATCACCTTTGGTCTAGACAACAAGTTGAATTGATGGAAAAAAGACTTTTATCCCTTGAGCAATCAAAGGAGCGGTTTGAGTATCGGCTTTATGAGCTAGAATCCATAAAAATACCATCAGCACAAAGTCAGCAGCAGCATAATTTTCATCCTCAGCATTATAAAAATGAAGACGAGGAAGGAGACTCAGAGACTCTTGATAATGAAGATTCTGAAGAAGAATATGATGATGATAGCGGTGACTATGAGCGAAAATCAACCATGTCACTTCCACCAATGAAACCAGAAGAGCGTCAGCCATCTCGGGATGTCATGCATAATGACAGTGAAGGAGCACATGACGAATTAAAACGCTTAAAAAAGCAATACAACGCACTGGTACATCAACTCGAGCTAAAAGAAAAAGAAAACCGTGACTATCAAACAAAATACAATGATAGTCTAAATAAATGTAAATCAATTCAGCAAGCGTATGATAAAGACCGTTTGAAGTTTAAGGAAAAAGAAATGTACTGGCAACAACATGTGCGCAACCTTGAAAGTGAACTTTTACTTTATCACCCTATTAAAGCAGAAAAAAGAAAATCTTGCACTCAACAGCAACCAAAGCAGCAGCAGCAACCACAAAAACAGCAACAGCAGCAGCAGCAGCAGCAACAACAACAACAGATACAACAACCACAAAAGCAACATCAGCAACAGCAACAGCAACAGCAACAGCCACAGCAACAAAAGCAGAAGCAACAGAGGCAGCAGCAGCAGCAGCAACCACAACAGTACCAAAAGTATTGTCATCAGCAACCACAAAAGTCACAACCACACAAACAATACCATCACCACCAACATCACCAATATCAACAACAGCAACATCAACAATATCAAAATCAACAGATTCAACGCCAGCATCACCATCAACAGCAGCAACAGCAACAGCAGACTCAGATGCATAAAGAGGAGGAAGAAGAGGAGGTAGAAGACCTAGCGGTGATTTCAGATGACGATGATATAAAAAAAGAAGAATTCTCCACATTCAAAGAAGAAGATGGTTATCTGATTTTCAACACAACCAACGCCAATGGTGAATTGATACACTGTCGTGTGAAGATTCCATCCAGCACCGCAACGTCTGTTCGTTCATCTTCGCCTGTCATGCGCAGAAGACCTGCCGATTTTCCTTGGGCTCTTGTCTCCCCTCCTACAACTAGAGCAGGGTCTCCTCGACCTCCTTTTGAACATTCTACCAAAAAGGGTTTAAATCCGAATGCACCAGAATGGAATGGTAATTGGAAAATATCTCCACCCCATTCTACCGTATAAAAAGGAAAACTTGTAAAAAAAAAAAAAAAAAAAAA
>VCJG01000775.1:2769-21551 GCA_024140375.1 Backusella westeae
TTATTGAATTAGACCAACAATTTTAGTTTTGTTTACGTTATACATGTTGCCGGTAAGGGGTTTGTTTGCTGTTTCATTTTTAATTGAGTGTTATTGATATTGGCTTTGAAATACTCTAGAGAGAGATATTGCATGAGCTAGTATAATATAAAATACAAAAGCATGGTATAGGGATCCCATTGTAAAGTAGTATGGGCTTTATTGATGAAGTGTGACATTTCCCAACCACAGGAAAAGGTTAAAATAAACTGAAACAAATTTAAAAATAACACTTGCATGAATACAAACAATTTCTTAACACGGTGCATATTTATTTGCCGTTCTTGTCACTCACCATTATTAGAACAAGAAGCCTACTTCATACAATCTGTGTGAACAATGAGTCAACTTTGATCAGGATCATTATTCTTTTAAACCAAAAACCAGAGATGGCGCTTCAGGTGGAAGCACTGTGCCTAAGTGGTTGTAGCTCGGGCTATTTTCATAAAGACCAGTTTCCCATGATATTCCCCAACTTAAAGTACATCGAGGGTCCACAAATAGGTGAGCATATTGTCAGTACACGCCCAAAATCCATGATTCCTAAGCCACCAGGAACACTTTGCTCAAGATCTGGATACAGAAACCAGGTTGAACGCGTTTTTTATCACAATTACGGCATGACGACGAATTTTTTCGCTCAAAAAGGTTTATTTTCTCGCCTTGTTACTCTTCAATTTACACTGAAGGTGAATGTACCATCTGATACCCTCAAGGTGTTAAAGGATATGCCTTCATTGAAGATGCTAATCATCATCAATTGCGATTTTTCGTTGGATTCGCTTGAAGCGCTTCACATAAATGTCCCTTCGCTAGAAACTCTTTTACTGCATCAAATCTACCGATCTCCTGGGAATATCCGGAACAATATAACACCTGCTACTCGACTCAACAGGTTGGAAATGTAGGAGATACAAAATGAACAAGTTATGGATAAATAGTTACAACACATTATTAAAAAATACACACACTTAAAGCACTTCGATTATGGAATCGGTGTTAAAGATCTTCACGTAGCCTGGGAGGAAATGTATAGCGTCCAATTTCCATTGTTCTTAAAAGGTCTGGCGTCTCGACTGGAAAACTTAACGCTCTATAGTTCTTTGGATCGAGATTAAAAAATACTAAAGAGTTTGGATAAATACGAATATCACATCAAAATATTAGAGCTAAACTTATGGAAAGATGAGAATAAAGTTATTGATGCACTTTGCGGAACTCTTCTATTCAAACGTATCGAGGAGCTAAAGATGCGTATGATACCGATTGGCACAAAGATTGGAACGCTGAGAGGAATGGAAAAACTGAAGATATTGTCACTAGATTTCGAGCAATTAGATGAAGATGATACATCAGTGGAAGAAGTATAACAGAAGATGATGAAAGGTCTTTGAACTTAACTAAACTCTTCCGAAATTTGCCAGCATCTACCTACTCAGTTGCGATCGAAGCTGTCTATATTGACTATGATGAAAACGATAAACGGACTTACCCTATCACGGAATTGTATCTAGATAACACAAGGCCTCTTAAAAGAATTGATGCTTTTATCTCCAACTGCATACCCCATTTACACGACCTAACGCTGGATACGATATTTCAGTTTAATGACACATTTAAATTGCCAAATCATCACTTTTCTCGTCTCGCATTAATGGAAGATCATCTCGTTTCGAAATGCAACGTTTCCCTGGTTACATATGATAAAATGAAAACCCTCTATTACAGTCACGTTAAAACTCCCGTTAAAGGGTATAGTGGGTTAAATCGACTCTATTTATCCATTCCTTCTCGCTGTGTTCCAGCTGGCGAAGTTATAACCTTTAAATGCGGCTCTGTGAAAAGGCTTCTATTTAACGAAATGGAGGCGTTTTTAAATGATGATGATGTTTAAACCTTATTCTAATATTTATTATGATAACAGCTATTCTTACGGTCAATAAATCCGTTATCTCCAAATATTTGCAACTTTTTGCCAAGACAATGCATTTTATGATATTCAAATGGTATTTGACTACTTTTTCGCCATAAAAAGTGATAACGGATCCAAAAACCAACATAAAAATTGCAACTTTCCGCCAATTTTTGCTTGGAAATTTCCTGCCAAATAATAGTTGAAGTAAAATGTAGGAATGGTTACTCACATTGAATATTTAGATGAAAGTAGTTTAATATGTATGAAATGACGTTTACTTTATTTTGAGAAAAAGAGTGAAGGATAAAAGGAAATTGTTTTTACCAATGGGAGAGATAATATAAATTTGTGGACATGATTTAGAAACCAGTTGCTTGACCATCAGTTCTTCCGTCACATCCAGCGGCAAGAACTTTTTTTCCGGTACGAGTATCTGTTTTTGATGTTACGATATTTAGCATACCAAAAGTATACAAGAGACGATTCGCGGCGTATTTGCATGTATGTCCTCTGGATTTAAGTTCCTCGAGTACTTCTTCCGGAATACCTTCTTCCAGAAGAATGACACAGTCTGATACATCTTTTACATTATTAAAATCAAATTGGGTCTTATTATTTGATACAATTGTAAATCTAGGCATATCTGCAATGCGTTGGAGGTTTGAGTTGTAATATCTCATGTTTAAAATAGCCTGAACAGAACCTTGACTCTGCATGAAAAGTCCTACAACTGCAAAATGTTTTAAATTAAATTATCATGTAACATGAGTTACTTACTCGAAAAAGCTGCCACAAGCTCATGCCCAGTTGCTGATTTACGTGTAAATAATGATGGCATCAGAGTGTGGTGTGGTTTCTTATTTGGTCCGACGCAATTGGGATGATCTTTATCTAAAGAGAAATAAGCACCACGGTCTTGTAGGAGGATTCCGGTACCAGACACGCAAGGATTGAACTATTAAATACAAATAAATGAAATAGTTAATGATCGACATAAGATACTTTAAATAGCTTTTTTTTTACGCTAACGCCCATTCCTAAAGAAGCCTATGTAAATTATGTTTTTAATTAGCCAAGTCTAATGACTACAAGATATTTTTTTTTCATATGAATATTACCATTATAGTACATGCGTTCCCGTCCTTATCTATAACACTAATAGGTGTAGTGTTTCCAATGCAATCGGGATAACCCTTCTGAATATCATCATTTTTACGTTCAAGATTGACCAATTTGGCACGCTCTCTCAAGTAATCCTAATGCACTCACTAATATTAGATTCTTCCTTCTTCTCATCAATAGACATACTTTATTTAGCATCAGATTCACCGGATATGGGTTGGTATCAGTATCTGCAATATAATGCTTCGTGTCAGCAAATGCCACTCGAAGCGCCTCTCCAACAATATGGATGTACTCTGCCGAGTTGTGCTCAATTTTTGAGAAATCGACGCCATGATGTTCTTCAAGAGCTTCAATAATTCCTAGTGCCATCAGGGTGGTCACGCCTTGACTTGGTGGTCCAGGTTCCCATATGGTTAAATCATGATAATTCCCTGAGATCGGATCCGAGAAATCAGACTTGTGATTTGCCATGTCATCCATTGTCATTACAGCACCGTGATCCTGAAGCGTCTTTACAAATGCCTCTGCAATTTCACCTTTATAAAATCCATCCTTACCCTCCTTAGCCAATTTCTTTAGAGTTCTATACATAAATCAATGGCATGGACATACAATGGAATTTTATCAACCTTACCTTGCAATTGAAGGCACTCTCATGATCTCCCCTTCTTCAGGTCCGCGGTCTTCATCAATCAACCAATCATGGTTCTTTTCATAACCTGTGTTTTTCAAGTCATTCACAACTGTTCCCCACTATATTATTTTAATTGATTAGTATCAATTGCCTGTCTTTTTTTGAATACCCTTTTTCGTACAATGTAAGAAGATACTTGGGATACAGGATAGCTAGAATGATGTAATAAATTAAAACTTTTAGTTTCATGATAGATGCAGAATATTTTTGGACGCCTTATTACCCCTCTTCTGCCATATTTATAGCAGGCTCCAAAATAGTTGAGAGGCCCATCTTTCCTGATCCAAACCGCTCAATAGTATCTATGTATGCAGCAGGTGCTCCAGGGATGGTGACAGCATGAATGGTACTGACCATAGAATTTTTTCTTTGAACACTTGGGTCTTTAAGTACATGCTCCAATGTTAATTCAGCAGATGTCCTATATGTATACCTTTAAAGTCAGTAACTTTTCTATTATTTTTTATATTTGGTATACAAACCTCCCTGATCCATCAATGGATTTAACTTTACGCTCCTTCGCGTCATAAAATAAGCAGATTGCATTTCCACCCAGATTACTGGCAACAGGATCTACAAGACACAAGTATAGATGAGAATAGTGATATTTTAATTTTCAATTGTTCATATATACCTAGTAGTCCCATTGTAACAGCTGAAGTATAGTTTTCAAAGCGTCAGGAAGTTTTGTAAAAAATTGAGAACGTGATTAAATTTACATACCTGTCGCTACAGCCGCATCCTTATGTATAAAAGTAACATGTTTAGTACACGTTATAAAACATTGTTCTTTTGGCTACTTACAGCTGCGTTTCCACCCTTCTTTAGTATGTCAACACCAACTTGGGTTGCCAGAGGTTGACTATTTTATGAGAATAAATAACTCAAACCGGTATAATAATGTGCTCACTTACAAACTAGATACCATTCCATTAGTACCATAGATGGTTGAACGGCGCGAATCAAAAGGAAGATATGGGGTTGTCATAAAACAAAAAGTAAAAGAGTTGAGTAAAATAATAATAAAATCAAAGTAAAAACAACTGCTATTTATATACCTTATTACAGTCCACCTGCATACTGGAATGTGCCTCCCCTCAATTGTATCACAGTTCAAAAAAGGAAATATCAACTGAGAGTGGATGGAATAGAATCATCCAAAAGTATTCTGGTTTTGAGATCATTCAACTAAAGAGTATATATAAGTGTTACTGGTAGTTAAGATCATTGTCTCTAACAATGATTAGAGCAGCCAAACTTCCCTCTCATGAATCAGCAAAGATGATGATATAAAATACTAAACGCACAAAGTTTGACCTACTGCAAGTTAAATTCGTGATAGTAGTATGATTATACGATACCTATATTTTTGCTTATGTTTTCACAAAAATTTTGGTCATGGTATTATAGTCAGATAAATAGTTTTTTTTTTTTTTGTATACTATGTCAGATAAATAGTTGCATCGTGTAGGTTGAGGATGACTTTCGATACTCCGTTACAATTTTCAAAGCGCCCAACTTCAATTATTTACAATACTTTTGGTATCATTTTGCGATGTGCAGGTGTCATAAAGTAATGTCACATTATTTTTTTAAGCTGTCAATAATTTCTATAAAAACTTGAAAAGCTTTAAAAATAGCAAGCTCACAAGGATTCTAATAATAAAGTAGTTGTAGATCATTGTTTGATCTTCACTAATAAGATTTAAAATTTAAAAATAACCTTTACTAAAATTATGCGATGAGGTGCTTCATAGTGAATTGTTGAAATATTACTTAATGACCCATCGTTTAAAAGACTTCAATTTATCACTTTTAAGCCACAGAAACTGATGTTGTTAAGACTAAAGCAGGTCTAAAAAATTATTGGTAAGAATAATGATAAAAAGAAAAGGTGAGCAAAGATTTACAAATTTTATTTTATTTTTCTTCCTTTTTTGTTTTTTCTTCCTTTTTATTTTCTTATTGACAATTATACAATCGATAAAGGTGTGATAATGGGAAAATTCAAAGAGTTTGACATTTTCGAAAGATATGCTGTTTCGCAAATAGCCTGTCGCAGCAGTGGGCCCGCATTTCCTATCTCCATAAAAAAATACATGAGATACATACAATACAGAGCAAGTATTCCTGCAACTTTCCAGAGATATGTAATGGGGCTCGAAACACACAGACTCCATGGTCCTAATTGGATTTTAAGAGTACGAAACTGTCCAGATGCCATGGCCTTGATCAAGAGTGTTGATAAAAGAATGTCTAAACTTGTTCCAAATTACAGCAGCCTTTTCTCAAGATTGGGAAAAGTGAAGAAGGGCGACAACAGTAGAAAAGATGAAATAAATGCACATGCTGTCGTGGTAGAGAACAATGGAAAGAAAGGTATTTTATACGATATATCCTTGTCTATTACAATAACCATTTATTTTATTCATCTAAGGATACATGGTTATTATCGATTCTGAAGACGCTAATGGTACTGACAACAATGAAGATGACCAAGACAGTGCTGATCAACGTATTGAAGATATCTTCCCTTACACAGTAGCTATTCGTATTAAGAACAAATACCTCAAGTGAAGAGTATAATGTTCTGTAAAAATATACAACTGTACTAGGAAGTCATTTCATTGAAACCTTTGCTCATTAATGCATGATATTCGTACAACACAATAAAAATGATGCTTTGTGATAAAAAAATAAAATCAAATGTTAGCATAATATGCCATCTTATTTAATTGAAATTGTAGTCCAATCCAAAAGTAAACACATGATTACTTGTAGCCTCCACCTTCTTTTATTTTTTATCTAATTCAAGCAATTGACATGTATCAGTACATACTAAATCGTCCTATATAAGCCCTGATTACTAAGCTTATTTTTAAAAGGGTTATTATCGTCTCATTTGTTTGTTTGTTTGTGGCTGTGAGATGTATACATTTATCTTGTCAGTGCTTGTGTGTAAACATTTACCCTCACTGTAATTGATCAACTCTTTGGTATTCATTTTCAGCTATTAAATGTTTTGAATTTCAGGAACAGTACTGTTTTCTGTTGTTCTTATTCGTGAGCATTTGGATTCCGCGAATCTGGGGAATCTTGTAGCACCAGAAATGAAAATGCATTTTTCTTTCAATGTTCAATGGCACATTTGAATGATGAGGCTGTGATAAGTCCCTCACTGCAAATAGAGATAGGAAAATATTTAATTCGGTGAGACTATTTGAATATATGGTGTGAACAATATTCTTATCTAGTTTTTCGGATCATCCAAACGGGTTATTTCTTTAATATTGGTAAAACATGGAATAAATGAATTTTATTTGCAAAAATAACGATCCAAACAACAAAGGTCATATCTGACAAAATTAGTGAAAGATTGGGTTTGATGCATCTTTAAAATCCTATTGTAGCCGAGTAAGCAATAGCAGTTGCTTATAAAGACATGTGATAAATGTGACTGTTGGCCCATCCCTAGCAATAAAAACTTGAGTTTTTTTTTCTCCTTCTATTTTTACCCTGTTTCACTCTTAAATATTTATATTAAACTGAAAATGGCAAGTGCCGTTGAAGCTGGAAAGAAAACCGCTGCTTACCGCGTCGTTGATGAATATCTTACACCTGATCTTAAGGTTGTTGGTATCGGATCTGGATCCACCGTTGTCTATGTTGTCGAGCGTATCCTCCAAAGACCTGAATTGAAGCATATCGTGTACATCCCTACCTCTTTCCAAAGTAAGTTATTGATTGTTGAAGGTGGTCTCACTTTGGGAAGTATTGAGCAGTAAGTTATGATTTGTGTCTTTTGCTTTAAAATTTGGAGTAACGAAAAAAAAAAAAAGATATCCTGACATTGATGTCACGATCGATGGTGCTGACGAGGTTGATGAGCAATTGAACGCTATCAAGGGTGGCGGTGCTTGCCAGTTCCAGGAAAAGGTTGTTGCCGAAGCTGCAAAGAAATTTGTCATTGTTGCTGGTAAATTTTGACAGAGATTAGAGGGAAAAAACGAGTAAAAAAATGGTTATAAACGGAGCTTATTATTAGATTACAGAAAGAAGGCCAAGAAGTTGGGTACCGAATGGGTCAAGGGAGTGCCTGTTGAAGTTGTTCCTATGACATACAAGTCTGTTATGAACTCGATTGAAAACAAGTTGTCAGTTAAGCCCGTTCAGTCTAAACTTCGTATGGTAAAGTAAATAAATTGTTAGTAAAATCATGGCTGATATACTCACTCCAAAGATAGGCTGTCAATAAGGCCGGTCCTGTTGTGACCGACAATGGCAACTTTGTTATTGATGCTCACTTTGGTGCTATTGAAAACCCCCAACAATTATTGCAGGAACTCAAGCTATTGACCGGTGTCTACGAAGTGGGTTTGTTTTGTAATATGGCAGAAAAAGCTTATTTCGGTGAAGAAGATGGCTCAGTCAGTGTCTGGACCAACTAAAGTGTAAATAATAGCAGTAATAATAAAATCCACATGCTTTGTTTTTTTCATAAAAGTAAACTTTAAACACCAAATGAAGGTGTGACTGCTGCTGCTTAAACCTCCAAGCAAGCGCTCAACAACGTTTTCAGATTCTTATTGTTATTGTTTTTTTTGTTATTATTACCTTTTTTTTTCTTTAGTTTTAATAAAAGTGGTCAAAATTAGTATTAAATGCCAAGTAGCGATATTGAAGCGACGTCACCTACAAGAACTTCAATAGAGAATCTGAAGGATACACGAATGGCTCGTACAGCATCTGGTGTTAAACTTTCTTATTTAGCTTCATCTTCACAATCAACACAGCCAAACACAGGAGGAAATCCACCACCTTCGCCTTTAGTTGCACCAATGACAAGTCATCATCGACCTTTAGCCCGTGAAAGACCTTATGCTCGAGATGACTATAACAATTCGAACTCAAATGGGACAAACAGACCTGCTTCCATAAGATCTGCTACGTCGTTTGGAAGACCACTCAGTCGGTTTGCCCAAGGCAATCATACCCGCCACCATTCAAATTACTCCAATTTCAGCACAATGAGTGAAACTGCCCTACCGTGGACAACTAAAGATATTGGGTTCAATGCTATTTCAGGCAATGATAATAATAATATATAAATGTCTTGTGTGACAGCATGAAACTCATACCATACATACATTATGTTTAGGTGTCCTAAATGATCCTGCAAGACGCAACCACGACTCGTCCAGACCAAGCAAAGTCGATATTCCACCCGTCATGCACGCTTCCATTCCAAACATTAAAAAGAGCGACTTTGAATCATACTTGCAGCATGTCGAGCCAGCCTACGAAAGATATCACAACAATAAAGCAAACCAAGATGAAATTGCAGCTTCCCATACAGCAGTGCTCTTATCCAACTTGGTGGTGGAAGATGACGGCTTGCTTAAAAGTCCCTCAGCCCAACAAAGACGAACTGCAAGAAACCCATACAGCCTGCCACAGCATGTTTTATCCAGCGAAAGCTTACTGCAAGACGATGAGTCCAAAACACCGCCACGAGATCTCCCAATGCTTGAGAACGTACCTCCCGTCTTCTTCCAGCCCGACTTCTCACTCGAGAATCCGCATATATTTGACACAGTTTGTGAGGGCACAGATATTGTGGGCAATAGTGGACCAAATCCGCCAGTTTCTACAAATTCAATCTTGCAAGAGAAGCTATCATATTACTTGGATACGGTGGAGGTTCACCTGTTACATGAAATTGAAAATCGGTCATCTTCCTTCTTTGAGGCACTTTCCAACTTGCAGGCCTTGCATCAGCAAACGGTGAATTGCGTGGAGCAGATACACACCATTCGACAGAAGATGAAAAAGGTACAAGAGATTGAATGTAAGGATGGATTGGAGGTGATTCGACTGCAAGTGCGAAAGCGAAACTTGGAGAAGCTCCATGGAGTGCTTGAACTCGTGAAAGAGGTACAATCAGCGCAGCCAATGATACAAATCTTGCTAGGACAGGGCGACTATTTTGCAGCGCTTGATTTGATTGACGAAACAAGACATTTATTGAATGGAAATAACAACGACGAGCAGATCGACCTGTCCAATATTAAGGCACTCGGCAATTTTTCATCGCAGTTGGACGAGATGCAAAAGGCGGTGGGGATCATGATGCAGCATGATTTCCTTGGTATTATTTTATCCGATCTGTCGTATCAAGTCGAGAATCTGGATTTGGAGGCTGCTAAAAAGAATCTGCTAACCCTCGCAGAAGAGCAGGCAAACTTTCAGGATATTAATTTGGAAAACGAACATGACTTGAATGATCGTTTGAAACCCAGCACGATTGGTCTGATTAGAACCAATATACTTTCTACAACATTACAGGGATACAGGGAACGTCTTATGGTCGAAATCAAGGATATTGTGCGAAAGAGATACCCTAAATTGGCCGCAGGAAAGACTGACAACAATGAAACTAACAATCTTGCAAAACAATTGAAATCAATGCCATTCACCGCTTTCTTTCAGATGCTTTTGGAGATATTTGCTACTTTAATAGAGGCGATTCGTCGTGCTTCTGTTTATCACCAGCTACTTTTGAATATTGTTGAAGGTCAAGACCAGGTTCAATCCGATTTTATCAGCATTCTTAGAAAGGAATCCGCAGATATTGTTTTTGCAGCGGCTGATTTAGCACATGTGCGATGCGGTAAACTGATTTCCTTCCGCAGTGATCAAAACGCTCTATTGAATCCAACCGATTTTTACCGGTTATCAAGTGTTATACGTACATTTATATTGACTTGTGAGACATACTGCGGTCGCACTTGTTTTGGTCTAAGAGGTACCGTCTTGTCTCAGCAAAAGGCATTTGTGGACCATTTCCACATGGAGCGCATAAAACAAGAATCACAGTTGATTGAAAACGAACAATGGGCTGCAAGCGAGGTTCCATCAGATTTCCAGTTGATTGTGGATCGTCTCTCTGATGGCAGCATATCCTCTTTTGATGATAAAGCGGCGGCCACAACAACAGCCCATAATGATAAAGCAACCAAGCATTTGATTATCAATGGATCCAGTTATTATGTGGTTGGATGTACCTTATTAATACTGAAAATGTTTGAGGAATACCTAAAGTGTGTTTTGAATTTGGAAAGCATGGCTACTGATATCATGCAAAAGTTGATAGAGTTATTAAAGGTGAGCTATTGTTTTGGATGATATCTATATAAAGCTTGTATTAATAAATGAATAATTGATAGCTTTTCAACTCGAGAGTATGTCAAGTTATTCTCGGTGCTGGTGCTATGAGATCTGCTGGATTGAAAAATATCACTGCCAAGCATTTAGGTAAGAAGAAATGTCATCCATTTATACGTTTATGAGCTCATGCATTTCCACCTTTTTTAGCCTTGGCATCTCAGTCGCTAGGTGTCATGATTGAACTGATACCAAAACTAAAAGAGTGCATCGGGCACCAAATGTCTACAAAACATACACCTCTCCTCTCCGAATTTGATCGCATTAGAAAGGATTATAAAGATCACCAGAGCGAGATTCATGTGAAGCTTATTGCTATTATGAACGAACGATTCAATACTCATGTTAAAGCAATGCAATCGATCAAATGGGACGACGAAAAGGAATCCAGTGGAAAGAATGCTAACCTCTACATGGAGACACTCGTGACAGAAACTGTTCGATTGCATAAAGTACTCAACAAATATCTCCCGGCTCATGATCTAAAGGTAAAATGATTTCACATGTCGTTACTACTTTACACAGGGTTTATTCATATTGATTTATTTTTTTATTCTAGTTAATCATGTCCCAAGTTTTCTTCTCTTTCACCTCTCAGCTATCTGAAGAAATCACTCGTACACCAGTCAAGAGTGAAAAGGGTAAAGCAAGACTAAGAAGAGATGTTGAATTTTTCAGCCGTAAACTATCTTCTCTTAGTCATGTCGACCCTCCTTCTAATGCTGTTTTGGAAGCCGTAGACACTCTAGTTATTCCCTCCTCTCCCCCTTCTTCTCCTGTACCTTCTGATACCGCATCTTAGATTTCCCTTTAGAATACAGTTTCACACATTCACACCCAAAAATATATATATATACATACATAATAACCTTAAAGTATTTTTTTAAAAGTATCCAGTTTTAAAATGCACAGACCAACTAAAAAAAAGCACAGACCACACTTTTTAAACTCTTGATAAAATATATATTGTTTTATTTATGAATTGGGTATCCCTATATCAGCACTCGATCTCTTCTCAAGTGTTTCTTCTCTGCAGGTGGAACTGCTTGCACTTGGAGACATGCCCTTTGGCTCGTCCATTGTTGGCGTAGTCGTATATGTGGATGAGCGACTGGAGGACCAGCTCAAGGTACTCATACGTTTAAATGCGCTTGACCAAGATGAATCCTTTCGGTTAGGAGCGATTGTACTTGCTCGACGATTCTCTTTTCCTTTTGAAGCAAGCTTGCTCTTACTTTCCATGCTGGGATGATTGCTCCAAGTCTTTCTTCTATCAGCTTTGTCGGATACTAATGGAGGAAGGGTTGGGTGATCAATACTCAAGACACTTTCCAGCTGCTTATTGTCGATTATACGCATAAGGATTGTATTCATGTATAATTGTAATGCACGATTGGTATCTTGAAGAGTCTTTACTTCATCAGACAAAGCTACCCCCGAGAAAAAAAAATAAAGTTAAATAAACATGTACACACCTTTATATCTTGTAATGTGTTTTTTTTTTCTTACCTTTAATCTTGTGTTGTGTTCCATCCTGGTCTTCATCTTCCTGAATAACCTTATTAAGCTCAAGTGCTAGATTAAGGCCCTCTCCCGATTCCTTTTCGACCCGTAAAATCGGATCCTGAATAAATTCGCCGCTAAGCGTTTTTTCATGCAACAAAAGCTGGTATCCTTCATTTTCTTCCATTAATGATTGATTCATTCTCTTCACATTGGCCAATTCAAATTCAAGCTGCTCTAACTTTTCGCTCTGATTTCTCGACTGTGAAATAGAATCCTGAATCGACTTTCCTTGAATCTCTAGCTGTTTTTTTAGATCCAAAATTAATTTATCTTGAGCTTTCACAGTTCTTTTTGATATTTTGATTTCCTGCTGCATATCGGGCACTTTTTGCTGTTGCTGCTGCTGCCTGTAATGGTGGTCCAAACGCTCTGTTATAGGACCTGAAGGTGTGGATATCGAAGGTGATGGCATTGGTGCGCCTATAATGAATCAAAACACGTGGTATTGTTTTATTACTTATTAAGCGTTTGTTACACTGTGTGAATATTTTATATATATTACCAAGAGGTTCAGTGGTCTCATTAATTGTTGGGAAATTGATACCAATACTCCTTCTTTTAATAGCTCGTTCCTCAGCTTGAAATGACTGTAACTGTGTTTTAAATTCTTGCTCCTTCTTTTGCCAACTTAATTTTTCTGTTTCATATTGCTCCATCTATTAACGTGTAAATAATTGATCAAGATAGTGTCTGATTATGATTTACCTCTGACAATAGCTTTTTTTCGGTATCATTTTTAGTTTTTTTTAATTGCTGACATTCCTTTTGTAAAGCATCTATTTCCTGTCCTTGAGAATATAAACTAGTCTCCATTCTTCCTTGTGTGTTGGCGTATTGATTATTTTCTTGTTGCAAAGAAGCCATTTTCTACTTTTTTTTAATGATTACTATTATTCCTCCCGGAATTTTTTTTTTGGAGAAAAGGGAAGGAGTTACCTTTTGAAGATAATTGTTATCATATTCTTGTTTTTGTTGAGCTAATTTACTTTCTTCAAGTTGATCCCGTAACTGTAAACAAAATAAAATATAAATAAAGAAATTAATAAATAAATATCAACAATGTATCAAGTAGGTATTAACTCGAGCGTTTCCATCTGTAATATCATCAAGTTGTTCTTGCAACTTTAATAAAATAGTATGACTATCCATTATTAGGAGAATAAATAAATAATAAAAAAGAGAAAAGAAAAGCGTATTAAATAAATTAGTACGCCCACAAAAAAATGAACGGTTTTGCATTTTGTGTAAGGTGGCAAATTTTATATTAACTCCGTTGGTTTCCCTTATCTTTGTCATTTTCGAATTAATGCTTTTATCGATGATTACTTTTTATCTGGTCAAACATATGAAACGACAGGACATTCTTTATACAATGACACAGAGAATTTTTCACAAACATCTATTGAAACACCAGGTTAAAACAAAGCGGAAAGAAAGTACAGTTCTTTCATGTTCTTATAACTATATAAAACTTTAAAGAGAAAAGAAAGAAGGAAAAGATCTCGAACAGAAGTAGAAGAAGAAGTCAGAAGAGCAGCAAACGAGCCAGGAGGAAAAAATCTACGCGAGAAACTAGGGAAACGAAAAGTAAATAGTACTGGGATTTCATTACTCTATCATTGTAAAAGTTTTTGTTGCGCGTAGTTGACTGACACAACAAACAAAAGACTACTCAATGAGCATACCCAATAATAAATGGATGGCATCGTTTGATTTAAAAAAAAAATTATTATATGAGCTTTTTTTCAGCTGGCTGATTGATTTTTATTTCCTGGATTCAGGTCCACCTTTTTTATGGAATTTGTGATTCCAAGTCATTACACGTATTTTTCCTTATATGTGCAGGTTTATAGTTGACATTTGCGGTCATGGTTATATATTTAGGTTTCATAAGCTTTTCTTTCAAAAGTAAAAATAGTGTTTACGACATTCGTTTTTGTACAGCAGCTGCTCAATTTAAAGGTGATTTCCGTTCTTAGAATAACCGCTCCTAAATGATGAAGTAGTGGATGATGCTAATATTAAAAAGTAAACTTGTTCCTCAGAAATGCACCTTTAAATCTAGCGGCTAATGTATCGTATGTAGAGAGGGGTAAACGAAGAAGATAAGAAATGAACATCTACCATATTAAAGAAAAAAGAACGATTAACAAGAAAAGAACACTCTGCTTTCTTGAAGAATTAACTCTAATAGTAACTTTTCTTTACTATTATTATGCATCCAATTCAAGCATATAGGCTTTGATGTGCTCGGTGTATTTTTCGATCCAAAAAAATATGAATAACCAATAGTATTGAAACCACCCCACGTGAAATAGTTTATTCATAGGAAAAATTGTAACATTCTAAAGATAAAAATTTATTTCTGGACTTTTTTTCCCAGTATTACCTTTGTAGGAAAGTATATGTACTACCAATAGCTAACTGTTGGCTGATTTTAGGTGGCTTCAGTGTCAATAGCAAGATATTTTTATGTAATACCTTTCTTTTTTTTAATTGCATATGATTTAATACTCGGGATGTATTTGATATAAAGGGTATTCGAGAACTAATTTTAACTAGTGAGCATTGTTATTTAAGAAAGCATTATATACTACTTGGATCAAGGTTTGTTCTAAATATATCAAGTGAAAAGTGAAAGGAGACACCACTTAAAAGTTTTAAGCACTTTCCAACTCAAATCATGCCAAGAATAATGAGTACTCTCTAAGTTTATATTTACATGGTGGTTATACGTATCATTCAATCATTCGAATATGAAAAAAGTTCTTGTTGTTGTACTATACAAAGAAATAAAAGATGAAAGGTAATATATGGCCATTATTTTGACTATTAGAATCCCAAATGTTATATCAGATACATAATGACATAAAAATAAAAAACGCTTAGCTATTTTTCTACAGTGAAATACTTAGCTGCAGCCAATATCAAGCGAAGTAAATTTACATAAATACAAGAAGGCTTTGAAATCTTACAAGCAATTAGAAGGGTCCTTTCTTTCATTTATTTAAATACTACGATTCTGAATAGAAGTAGACACTTTTAAAAAAGGAAACCAATGTGGTGTAACTCTTTTTAAAGACAAGTCAGAACAAAAACAAACATATAATGTAAAAAAGAACGAGTTGAGAGTCCTGTTGTCGCAGAAAAGATAACCATAACATGTCAAAAATCCGCAGCATGTACTACGATATAACTCATAAATTGTGTACCAGAATTTTCTTTTATCCTCACATTCATAAATATTGAAACCAAACGTGAGAGTCATTGTAGATGACTAAGGATTCTAAAAAAGTAAACAAAAAGGTGAACCATGTTGTACTGATGCCTCCAAGAGTATTTTCCTTTTCCAGCTTGGTATACGTAATGAAAAAAGTCTTAACAACTTGCGCTAAGAAATATACATTTTTAGTCCAATGGTGGGTTGAGGAACAAGGGAGATGCGTCTATAAATGGAAATTTTTTTATCCGGGTTGGTTGTTATGCCAAATATGGCTAAAAGTCCGTTTGCACTTCAAAACAAACGTCCTTAGTAAAGATGAGATAATAGATCCATAAAGATAACCCATTAGTAATTTCTGATTAAATATATGTTGCAATTAAAGCGAAATATGTATTATCTATTGTATGAAAAATAAAAATGCTGATGAGTGTTAAAAGTTCCTCATCAGGTGGTGAATGTAAACAATACACTTTAAGGGCCAATAAGAAATTGTAGCGTTGAAATTCCAATGGACTAATATTATATATAAAACAAAACTAAATATTTCATATATTCCCTTTCTTCTTCCATTGTTTAATAAAAGGGAAAAAAGTTGTAAAAATGGTAAGTAAATATCTTCACATAGTGTGGATGAAATGACTAAATTTTGAGCAGGCTACATTTGCGACACTTAGAAAGCGTAACAACCTCTATAACAACAGATCAGCAAAAGGAACAGCAGCAGCTAAAGCAAATGAGGTAGATTAGATTTCTTACGTTAAATATTTCACTGTTCAATCATATATCTAACTTTTGGTTTTTATATATAAAAGAAATCAAAAGTAGCCAGAAAAAGTACATCTGCAACTATTCTTATTTACATAGTTGGATTGGCTATGATTAGTAGTGGTAAATATATATGGTTTGAAGCTGAGTATACTCTGATACTAATGCTTATATCTATAGCAATAATGCAAATAGTTAGTTTGTTTTAATGAAATGATGTCCAATGATTACAAAATTAGAAATTAGAAATTAAAAAAATAAAAAAACTATAAAAAGGCATGGGTTTTATTTTTTTGTTTTTCACCTTTTTAATTTTATTTATATCTCTCAAATCAAACACTTCTTCTACTCAATTCATCTCTAAATGTTGTGTAATTACAAATGGGTTTACTCTTCAGGCCTTACATGGATAAATCTCGACGACAATACACAATCTCAAATTGAACGGCTATGGGCATCAGATGCTTCTAATTGGATTGCCAGCTCATCGTTTCCAGGTCCAGTTTACGTTGACACTAGTCTCATGGTTATGGTCATTAGCAATGTCAGCTACACGATTGCTAGATGCCGAAAATAACATACATTCTACAGCACTTTATATATAATCATTGTATTCTTACTATTCTTTTATACCTATAAATAAATTTTTGTAATATTTTTTTTGTCCATACCTTTCAATAATTTCTAGAACTTTTTATTTTTTTCCCGGAGTTCAGCAATGCTATTTTAGAAGTGGTTAAGCCAGTTATACAACAAGCGCAGTTTTTATTAATTTCGTTTTTTTTTTAGGGCACCTCTCAATTAATGCAGGTGTCAAGTTCACGCCACAATTTTTTATTATTAAAAAAAAATAATAATAACGATATTGATTGGTCGCCCCTGTTTATACTTGGATATAGCTTGAAAAATTATTAATATATTATAAATGACATTTATTATCCACTATCAGCTTTTATAAAGTATTAACGGTCTGCGCAGTTTGGTGCGAATGAGATTTAAAATGAATCCTTCGCCAGGAAATCGTTGAATGCCAAGCTCAAGGACCCTTTATACCATTCATGGCTAGATTTAGGAATATCTTGCTTGATACCAAAGCAAGCTACTAATTTCAATGTGCTAACAACAAAAAAAAAAGATATACGGGAAGCGAAAAGCGAAAAGCGAAAAGCGATATGCTTTTTAGGATTGCTTCACCGAGGAGAAGTAATACAAGTGCTTCTAACGAAAAATGTAATCTCGGTAAATTTAAACCGAAAAGGAAAAACACCCTTTTATAATTATGGAAATCAGCATAGTTGTCGTAAAATGATATTCTGTAAACATGACACTTTATGTATTCGTTATTTATGCTCAACGTGAAACTGATTGAGCAGTTGGATAATTACAAGGTGAGACAAAAAAGGGGTCAAGAAAATAACTGGTGTAGAAGCGGATTCTCATCCAATTCAGGCAATATTTTTTTTTTACAAAAAACACCTAGAAATAGAATTTCTTTACCACTTTTTGTGATGGTACACAGAGATTTAATAAACATTAGTTTATCCCACAAACACCAAACTCCCCGTTTCACCAAAAAACAAACAAAACCCTTAAAAAACCTTTATCTTTTTTAGGAATGTATTTTTTATTTTTCAATTATGCAAAGGCACAATGATTTACAATAGTCATTATAGCTCCCAAATGATTACTTTGTTTTATAAAAATAACCTTGGTACACCGTCAGAGTTGGTATTGATAGCAAGAACTACCTTAAAGAACGTACGATTTGCAATATGATAAAGTGTTTGCTTAGAACAAACGTTGGGGCTTACCCATGGTAGACTTCAAGTACAAAGACTTGACGTTCTGCCAGTGCTTCTTCAACAAGGAGACGAGGAAATTGACGGACAACATGATGTTAGCAACCAATTGATCCTCAGTCATCTCGAGGTGGCCGACGGCAACACCCAAACAGAGAACCTTCTTAAGCTGGAACTTGATGGTGGAACGGATTTCGTTGGCCTTATCGGTCAAGGAGTCGCTGTGAGAGACGGGGGTAGGGAACTTACCGACCTTGTGGAGACCAGGACCCAAGAGACGAGGAATCTGCTTGATCAAAGCCTCGGAGGCAAGGAAAGCATCGTACTTCTTGGCGAGCTTCTTGATGAGCTTCTTGTTCTTGTTGAGCTTCTTGAGATCATCAACAGACTGGAATTCCATACCGGCACCCTTGGCTTGGTCACAGTGGAAAG
>VCJG01000794.1:39880-61682 GCA_024140375.1 Backusella westeae
CCTGAATCCTAAAGCAAGATGAAAGACTCGAAAATGATTAAATAGCATATATGCAAATAGCTTTTTTTCTTGATCATGAGTCTTACAACCTATATTTATTCTCCTGTCCATATTCTTGATATTTATTAAATTTGATTGCTTACTAAAAATATAAAAACCCTTTTTTATCATATTCTTGTCACCATTGATTCAAGATTTTTATTGTAAATATCTTTACATTTACACATTTCATATTCCAATAATATTACCTTTAAATCCATCAAAATATGACAGCTCAACAGTGTCTTATGATCAACCCCTTGTGATACATATCAAAATTCATTTTCTAGCTTTGGTCACATCATGTCCAACTTTTTGATATATGCTACCTCCTGTTTATGAAGCAATGACATACATTTGATGTTTTGAGATGGTACTGTCGTACTTGTTTGAATTGATTGAGTTTAAGTTCTTACATGGCTTATATACCCCTTTTCGAGGCTGAGAACCCCATTTCGATCAGCTTTACTGTAATCCAAAAACCAGTTATGTTGCATTATTATTAGTTTGGCATAAAAAATATTGATTCTATGCAATATATATATATTGTTTATTGAGTATATTGGTGGTTAAGCAAACAGATATTGTTGTTAGTACAGTCCTGGATAAATGCATATATCTAAGCCTCATTTTAACATATAGCCAATAGAATTACTTGTACGTAGATGGATAAATGCATATTGCATTCGAAAAAGTCGGTGTAGATTATCCGTTTATCGAGATCCGAGTGTATTGCAGTTTTATATAATTAATTTGACCTAATATATTTTTCCTTGAAAACGCTATGGAAAATAGGATGATGGCATGATGGTTTCTCCTGCCCTCCAGCAACTTAAAATGAATTAAAAGTTAATTTCACAAAAAAGTTGGTTATAGTGTCAGATTTTTCAGGATTCGGTAGTGACTACCAAAAGGCTATCCACAGCCATCTTCATTGGGTCAACATGTGAGTCAGTTTATGGCTATAATCATAAGATATGGTTTTTCGACATTTTGTCTCAAACTTCTGGAAGATTACATTATTATTAGTTGAGAGAAGGCGGTTGTGATGGTTTTGGAGTATCAGTAGTATCATTAACAGGTTGATTCGTTATTAGGTACTAATTTTGTGTATTTATTGAAACATTAATCAAGGAATCCTTGACCTGGAAAAATGTATAAAAAGTCATGAATTGATCTTCTAAGAACATTATGCAAACACCTTTATCTTAATAGAACACACTATGTATTGATCTCTTCTATGAACTTTTACCAAAATCTTGTTATTTAAAATATCCTGTTTTTTAGACTTGTATGGAAAATAATAATAGTTTTATCTCTATCAAAGTCGTGTTTTACTTCATCCTGGAAATCACTGTGCTACATAATTATAACATTTATTATTTGAAAATTCGAGCGTGTAATAACTTGTATTCGAAAAATCATTTTAATGCATAAAAAATATTTCATATCAAACTGTGAAACAGGTGAATAATCATTTTTGTGAAATGCGGGGCTCCCTTTTTTTTTTTCTTGAAAAAAATAAAAGCAGAAGAAGCTTGTTTCTTAAATCAAATGATGTAATCAATAATTTGATCACTGCGTTTCTCGTTTATAGATCCATGGAGTAAGGGAAGGAGTATAAATAAATTAGTAAGAAGAGAACAATACAGTTTTATATATATTTGTATAAAATAGCACGTTCATAAAAATTTTACAATTCAGACAATCCTTTCTCGAAATAGTGTTACATTTTCCTGCTTACAATTGTCAACTGAGTTGCAGGATAATTTAAAAGCTGAAATGACAAAGGCCCAACGTTATTTTTGCTGAATAATGAATATGTATTTTTTCTTTACAGCGGCTAATCCTATTTGCCCTCCTATTGTTTGAGTTTAATTCTCGGAGTGGTTTGTCTTTTTATCATTGTTTTCGATAGTAGTACTAATGATAATAAATCTTTCCCAAGAAATACAAGTACGTGTCGACATGCTGATTTTTTCCAGTGTGGTAAATTCTGACTTGTAGTTCCATTTGGAAGTACACATTTTGCAGTTGGAGAACTTGGTATTATCGGAGCTCATAAATTAGAATTCCATGTGACATCGTACACTCTGTATTCAAGCGCTCTCACGTTATTAAAAGAGCGCCCCCGCAAAATATTATTATGCTGACTTATCATCATTTTCAGTAACACTCTTGAGGTTTCACACCATTGGACCCTCTCAATTGACCACTAAATTAATTTATTATAACCCCTCCATTCTTTATTCCTTGTTTCTTTTTTTGTTTTTCTTCTTCTTCTTTTTTCACAAAAATCATCATAAAACATGGGTAAATTTAGCTTAGAAAAGCAAACATATGAAGTTCCAAACTCCAGACTTCCCGGTCAAACAGGTGGGTTGATATATATATTTCCTTACTTTTCCATATGTTAAATAAACAAAGAATAACACATATCAAAACCAAAAGGTATCTATCGTAATGCCAAACACCACGAACTTGAAACCAGCGCTTCACCCAAAATTAAGACAATGATCGATGCTTTCAACCACGGTAATTAAATGATATTCTTTTCTTTTATTTTCCTGTTATATATATATTACTAGTCAATAACTGGATAAACTCATATTCATTATGCAAACAAAGGTTTGAAGATTTCAAAGGATCGTCCTTGTATGGGTGTACGCTCTATTAAAAACGCCGAGACCGGAGAACGTGGACCTTTTGTCTGGCAAACTTATCGTCAAGTTAGCCATCGTATTACCAACTTTGGTTCTGGTCTTTTGAACTATCTTAACCATACCTTAGGTGATACTCGCACATCTCAAATTCCTATTGGTATCTGGTCTGTCAATCGCCCAGAGTGGGCAATTGCCGATTTAGGTTGTGCTGCCTATAGTCTTTACACTGTAGCTCTTTATGACACCCTCGGTCCCGATACCGTTGAATATGTCATTAACCATGCTGAGCTTGAGACTGTTGTCTGCTCTGGAGACCACATTGCTGATCTTTTAAAATTGAGACACAAGATTCCTAATCTCAAGACCATCATTTCAATGGATTCTCTCAAGGAAATTGTTAAGCCCGGTGTCGCTTCAAAGAGCGACATTGTTAAGGCTTGGGCCGCTGAAAAGAACATCAACTTAGTTGATTTCGAGACAATTGAAGGTTTGGGTAAGAAGAATAGACGTACTCAAAATCCTCCTCAACCTGAAGATTTGGCATGTATTATGTACACAAGTGGAACCACTGGTATGCCTAAGGTAAAGTACACAAAATATAAAATCAAAAGCATGTGAATATCTATGGCATTTTTTTGGTAACACAGCATATGTACTTTTGTAATATTGTAGGGTGCTATGTTGACTCACTCCAACTTTATTTCTGCCTTGTATGGCAGTTATTACAGTTTGGGTGGTACTGCTAACGATACTAGTCTTTCTTACTTACCTCTTGCTCACATTTTTGGACGTGTTTGTGATATGTTGTGTTTCTATATGGGTGGACGTTTGGGTTACTTTAGTGGTGATATGAACTTGATCGTTGAGGATATCCAAGAAATGAAACCAACCATTTTTGCTACTGTCCCCCGTTTATTGAATCGTATTTATGGTAAAATCGTTGCATCTACTACCAACGCTCCTGGCGCTACCGGTGCTTTGGCTCGTCGTGGTATTGCTACCAAGTTGGCTAACCTCGAGGCTGGCAAGGGTTACACTCATCCTTTCTGGGATCGTTTGATCTTCAACAAGGTAAAGCAAGCCCTTGGTGGTAATGTCCGTATCATGGTCACTGGTTCTGCTCCTATTGGTAAGGATGTTATGCAGTTCCTTCGTGTCGCCCTCTGCTGTGATATCCGTGAAGGTTATGGTGCCACTGAAACCACTGCTGCTACAACAGTCCATTACGAAGGCGAGTATAAGGCTGGTCATATTGGTGCTCCTTTCATCTGTAATGAGATTAAGTTGGTTGATGTACCTGAGATGGATTATCTTTCCACCGATCCTTATCCTCGTGGTGAAATTTGTGTCCGTGGTCCCAACGTCTTCAAGGGTTATTTCAAGGATATTGAAAAGACAAAGGAGGCTCTTGATGATGAAGGTTGGTATCATACTGGTGATATTGGTGTGATTAACGAACGTGGTGCATTTGTTATCATTGATCGTAAGAAGAACATTTTCAAGTTGGCACAGGGTGAATACATTGCCCCCGAAAAGATTGAAAACATTTATGCTAAGCACCCTGTCATTGGACAAATCTATCTTCACGGTGATTCCCTCCAAAGCAGCTTAGTCGCTATTGTTGTTCCCGACCCTGATACCTTAACCGCTTTGATTGCTCAGAAGTTACCTGCTGTTGCTTCCAAGAAGTTGAACTTTGTTGAACTCTGTAAGGCTCCTGAAGTTAACAAGCTCATTCTCGAGGAAATGACTCGCGTTGGTAAGAAGGCTGAATTGAGAGGTTTCGAGCACGCCAAGGCCCTCTACTTGGAATCTGAGCCTTTCTGTGTTGAAAACGAACTCTTGACTCCCACCTTCAAGGTTAAGCGTCCTCAAGCCAAGAAGCACTATGAAGCTCAAATTGCTGATCTCTACGCAATCCTTGCTGGCCAAGTTGAACCTGAAAAGGCTAAACTTTAAACGTATATCTCTATTTAATATCTCCCTTCCTTTTTATTGCGAATTTATTTATCTGTATACTTTCAAAAAAACTTTAATAAGTCCTCAAATAAAACAAAAAAAAATAGACATTTTATAATAATGTACCAATAAAACAAGTATTATTTATATTAAAAACAATCATCCGGTTTTATTTTTTATGAGAGCAAGGTTTACAAATCAATTCACCATCATCTGTTTCTTGGTAGTGATCTAGATGAAGAAATGATTAATATAAATGAAATAGTATTGATAAAGATAAATAAAAGTACCTCTTAAGCTAACTTTAAGCTCGGTATTGCATCTAACACATTTAAAATGTCGTTGGTGATAGTCTTTACCAAAAGCACTGAAAGATCTTCCTTCAATAAATTCATCACAACTATGACATATCTTCACATGGGTCAAGCTTGGGAAAGTGTATGTATCAGGTGATTTTTTGGTTGATTCTTTTTGGCAAGGAGAATTACAGTACGGCTTGTTGTTTCTTACCAAAAAAGTAGAGGAAGGAAATGCAGAGCCACAGTCAGCGCACGTAAAGCAAGAGTTGTGCCAGTTACCACCTAGGGCCTTTAAGAATTCGCCTGTGATATGTTCTCCGCAGCCTCTACATTTAGAAGCAAATAACCTAAGGTAGTCCTTCTCGCAATAGCCGTGGCCATCCTTTTCCATCATTTTTGAGTCCTCGTGAAATGGACACCCACACTCACGGCAGAAGAAGTGACCAGGATGGTAGTTTTTGCCACAAGCAACCAAAATCTTTTCTTCAATTGGGGTTTCACAAAAGGCACACTTTGGGCTGAATTGTTCATGATAGTCGAAAGCACAATAAGGTAGTCCGTTATACTCATGATAAAGCATGTACTCCAGATTTATTTTACAGTGTTGACATTTAAAACATCTCGGATGCCAGTGATTGTTTCTTGTTTTTATAACCTCTTCTGATAATAGTCGTTTTTTACACCCACTACATTTGGCAGAACCGAAAAGTGAATCCAAAATTTTGTTCTCTTCCGAGTCTACTTCAAGTTCGCCATGATCGTCATCAGCATTCTCGTCGTCGTCGCTGGTATCACCCGGAACATTTATTGTTGGTATTTGAAAGGTGACTTCATCATCAGAATAATTGGGAGCATTAATTACTGGTATCGGGGGCATTGGTTCTTCATCGGAATCGTCATATCCAGGAGCACTGATTGAGGGAATCGGAGGTAAGTCTTTATGATCGGGTTTGTTTATTTGAACTGTGCTACTTTTATTAATATCATTTTCAATTTCATTATCATCGTCATCATCATAGTCCGAACTGTCTGAATCTGAATAGCCAGATGTCCTCATAACAGGAATAACCAGCTCTGGGTCTCTATTGGCGTTTGAGCTCGTACTGACGCTGCCAGGGTCAAATCTGAATTCTTCGTGTCCTTTTTCAAGATGATCATCTAAACTTGAAAAACTGCTTATTGAAGAACAATCATCATCTATGTCAGAAATGCTTAGATTTTCTAGTTGGTTTTTGATATTTCGACGACGTGAACGGGCCATATCCGGGTAGGGCAGCGTTTCTCTATCAGAAGTAGCCAATTCTTTCGGGGGCGCAGGTAATTCTTTCTTCTTGTACAAGAGTGGGTTTTTTCTAATGTCTACTTTTTCGGTTTTGTCAAGTTCTATCTGTGTTTTTGATTGTTTTCTTTCAATAGGTCTTCTAACAGCACGTTCAGGAAACATTCTTTGGTCAAGCTGTTTATAACTAGACTGATTTGGTCTAGGACCTCTGAGAGTTCCTATATTTCCAGGGTTACTATACTGCTGTTGCATTATATAAATAAATAAGTAAATAAATAAATAAAATGAAGGTGAAAAAGAGTTTATTTATCATGAAGAATTAACAATTAATATATATAAAAGAAAAGATGCAAAATAATTACCATAAATGGAATTGTTATTTACAATCAAATTTGGCATTTGCTTTTATACATATTTATATTTGTTTGTTTTTGTACACCTTGCCATTAAACATAAATAATGATAGACACTATTCTTTATCTACTTACTCTTTGACAATAAAACAGATATATATGTATACTGTACTATGTACATTTCTGTATTTATTGCCTTACTCCATCAAAGCATAATCAAAAAGCGTGCATTTTAATTTACACGTGAGACCAGTTTCACTGGTTAACATGTGCAACCACTAATTCCTTTTTCGGTTTTTCAAGGAGAATTCACTTGTAGTGAAAACAAACACGCGTTAAACGCGAAAGAACACTGTTCTTGTATAACACGAAACCAATCCTCAGGTACATTTTATATATTATTACTAAGTCAAGGTAGTAGAGCTGGAATATCTGCATTGGAGACACACTTTTGTTCCTGAGTACATTTCCCCCTTCTTGTGTTCAAAGAAAGTTGTATGGTAAAGGAAAAGGAAGTCACAATTTTACAATAACACTATTTTATATTTGCTTGTTGTTATGCTTTTGCAACTCCCTAAATCACATTGTTCCCTTCTTTCCTTCTTTATAATGTTAAAATCCGAAGGAATAAAGCCAGGAAGTTATAAAACACCGGTACAAATAAACTACTGCCACTTGGCGGTTTATTCCTTTCCTTACGACTATTATTAATAAACAATTTTATTATAAATGGCTAGAATGAAGGCCATCGATTCCTAAAGGAGAATGAACCACATCGCAAGGCAGCCCGGTCAAGGACATTTACAAAACGATCAACAGCATCTACCAACAGTAACAACAAAGTAGATCTTAAAAGAAAAAAAGGGCTAATCGAAACAACAAATGCAGAGTAAATATACAAATGTAACTTGAATTTTTTATTGCAATTTTTTAATGCCATCCTGTGTGTAGCAAACACCGTCCTTCGAAAGAATGGTCTCTTTCAGATTTCGAAATCGGAAAGCAACTTGGAAAGGGAAAATTTGGGCATGTTTATCTAGCAAGAGAGAAAAAAAGCGGGTTTATCGTCGCTCTCAAAGTTCTTTATAAAACGGAATTAGTCCAACAAAATGTAGAACATCAACTTCGTCGTGAGATTGAGATTCAAGCTGGTCTAAAGTAATATAAGGATCTACAAGTTTATATGCGAATATGATCTAATGATGATGATAGACATCCCAACATATTACGGCTTTATGGTTACTTCCATGATGAAACTCGCATATTTTTAATTCTGGAATTAGCGGTAAAGGGCGAAGTATATAATAAGTTGCAACAAGTCAAACGTTTCTCTGAACCGATTGCAGCAAAGGTAAAGCAATGGCAAACCTATGAGAGAGATAAAGAGACTCATATTTGGATGTAGTATGTTGCACAAATGGCCCATAGTTTGCTCTACCTTCACAGTAAGCGTATTATCCATCGTGACATTAAGCCTGAAAATCTCATGTTGGGCTTGCGCGGGGAATTGAAAATTGGCGACTTTGGCTGGTCCGTTCGACAATCACCTTTGACGTAAGGAACCATAGTAATACGAGTATATAGATGATGATTAATGGCTTCATCTCCTTCTCTCTTCATTATAGAAATCGAAGATCTACTCTGTGCGGCACGCTGGACTATCTTCCACCAGAAATGGTAGAGCAGCGTGGTCATGATGAGAGTGTCGATAGATGGTGCTTAGGAATATTGCTCTATGAACTATTATGTGGCTATCCTCCATTTGAAGATACCAGAGGGAAAAATCAAACCTACACTCGCATTGTGCAGGTTGATTTTACTATCCCAAAACATATAAGTGCAAATGCCGCCGATCTGATTACAAAGGTAAAGTAGGATATCATGATACCATTTGGATTCATTGTCTTATTTTTGTTTTGTTTCTACCTTTTTAAGCTTCTTAAATATAAACAAGAAGAGCGACTTTCATTGAGAGAAGTCTTATCCCATCCATTCATACGAACTTATACAGAAAAGAAAAAATAAGCATCCGTTAGTCATCAGTCAACATCTTTACAACTTAGTCATAATGTCCTCTCTTTTTTAATAATATAATATATATCTCTATTCATACATACACATACATTCTATTTATATAATCAACTTAGATTAATAAAGATATTGTTTATTGCAAAAATATAATGGGTTTATGATTGTTTTATAATATTTATAATGATGTTTACAGGTAATGTTTTATGAATAGGTATACATGTATAATTTTTTTATGCCGAATTGGGCTTGTCGTAGTTGGTATTCACAGCTGTATTGATGTTGCTATTTACGTTATTTTCATTATTGTTGTTATAATCATTGTTGCTATTAATATTAATTTCGCTAGAACTGTTAATATTGTTATTATTATTGCTGTTATTGTTCGTGGTGGTGCTGTTGTTATTATAATCATAATCATAGTCCTCATCATCATCGATCAACCAGTCCTCTACTTTCAACTTATCCCTCTTTCCGTCTGCTAATTCTGAATGCAAGGCATTTTCTTTTTCGAATAAGCGTTGTACTGATATACAAATATTGGTTTAGTATAACCAGCAAAGGGAATTCATCCAGATCAAAAATACTTACAACATGGCTTTAGTCCTTTATCAAAGTTTCGAATAGCAAGTGTTGCTATGACGATAGAGGCCTAATAAATATATAACCTTTTTAGATCTATATGATCATATTCTTTCTTTTTCTTTCCACCGCTTACCACACTTAGACATATAGCAATACACACTGTAAACGGCAATAACATAAATTTAGTATATTGTGTATTGATCTAGTGATTTTATCTATTTTTACCTGCCAAGATCCAAAAAGCCCAGCCATTGGCGCTGTCAATGAGCATCAATATAAAATCGACACCCAAGATACCTTGTACGACCTGGAATGAGATCATGACTTTTCGATTTTCAGTCATGACTCCGAAACGTGCCAAAAATAACGCTGGGATCAGTAAAACAGTCAAAACGAGATGTATGACATAAGCAATTAACTTTAATCCACTTCCCGTAATTGCGACTGAATAATATCCACTTTGAGTCATAACAACAAAGTAAAATACAAAAAGTACAAAGTGGAAAAACGCATCGAGTTTCAAATTTAGAAAGAATAAATGGACTGTTTGGTAACGAGCTATATATATAAATACACAAATAGACATAAAGGTAAAAAAATGGTTACATTAACAAGCCTCAAACTTATATATTTGTATAGTATGATTTTATCATACTTACATTGTTGATCTAAATCTGCACCTATCCGTTTGTAGATTTTCCATCCCAACTATCAAAAGAAGTTTCGTGAATTTACTTGCTTAAGGAATTCACTTTTGCTAATAAATTACCTGTTTGTATAGCTTATAACAAAGAAAGAGAAAAAAGAAGAACAAGAAAACCAGCGTAGACACTAACCCGATTTCTACTCTTAACGCTGTCTTAAAATTTACTGTGATTTCTGGTTCATTGTCTACGTAGTTTACATTTCTAGACAAAATAGTCAGCATCTCTCTGTTTTTAGCACTTTTCCTAATTAACTTTATCTCATTCTTACTTTTCCAATGTGCCTGCAATCTGAATACCAGAAAATATAACCAATATCAATTGATTCACTGTATGCGCAATAAGCTGTATTACACTCTGTCTGACGACCTAAGCAAGTTGTGAACGTTTTAGTAAAAAAAAAAACAGCTAAGCCAAAAGAAGAAAAAAAGGGTGCATGAGTGGGTTACATACGGCATCAAGCCCTAAAACAAACTGAAAAAGGGAAAAAAGAATGAAAAACACATTTTCGTTTTTCAAACGTCGTATTTGTAGTAGAGGATCGTTGGGGTCAATAGATGCTCCATCCAACGCTAAAGAAGATGTGATCTGATCTGTACTGAGTGATTGAAGCTCGCTGTAAACTTTAAGATGTGCATCAACAATCAGCCCTTCAAGTATAATACACACTAGTGTTGTGATTGTAATCAAAACAGCAAAGTATATGGAATATTTGGATTCGAATATCCTTGATATCTAAAAATAAAAGTGTTAATACTATTGGTTATTCTAATTATTATTGTTTGTCCCTTGGTAAATCGATTGGTTTGAAAACATACACTTAGTTTAACCAAGCGAACAAAAAAGTTGGATGGTTGTATCATAATCAAAATGAATTGAAAAACAGAAAGAAAGGCACGAAATGATGAACTTCCCCCTTTTTAAAGGATAAATAGACTGAGTTTAAATTATAATCACCTATGAAATCACACCCTCAAGTTAAACCTTGGAATATTTTCTGATACGAATCCCATTCATTTCCAAGAAAAACTTTATCATAAATATATATTATAAGGGATCTTGCAAGATCAAACACATGTATAGATTTACTATACCTAATTTAGCTATAATTTAAGCAGGGAGTTATTTCTTCTTCTACAAAGCCTTATTTAAGTCGAATACAAGCATTTGTACGCCTTCAAACAGAGACAAAGGGTCGTTAAAAAGACCGTGGGTTTAAATTATTTATAAAAATTCGCTGCAGGAAATTCGCATATTGGTCGATCATACACCTCCTTGGGCACTACTTTTTTATCTTAGTATAAACTTCCTTATAAATATAGCTTATATGCTCATAATGTCATCAGTGTATCCAAACGCCAAAATGATTTTTAGCTTTAAATAGTACCATCTCATCCTTGTACCAATTATTGATGGTATACAAATTGGCTTCAGATCCTTAAACTGATCCATTCTGATCCTTTAAAGTATTTACTGTGACGATTTTAAAAGTGTTGTATATACCATAAAACTACTTCATAGATCATTTGATTCAGATTTAAACATACTCATCTGATACACTGTATGGTTGGACAAGGTAAGTTAGTGCAAGGCTTATGCCACTGGCATATCAAGATGTACTAGTCATTTTATTTGCTGAAACAGCTATTTAGTCACGACAGTGGTATTTAATATTTATAACTGAAGAAGACTCTATTTTGAATATCAATCCTGTTACGCACTTGAAGTGAGAAAATGGTTAATTTGCATCCTCTTCTTAATCATACCAAATTTTTTGATTGATTCCGTGACACCCTCTATATATTTCTATACGTTTTTCTGTAAGCGGAGTATTTGTATTCGCATCTATTTTCGTTGTGGCTAAATAATTTGCTTCATCCAATTTAATCGATCTTCTTGTTTTGAACCTGTTTTCCTCATAATAAAATGTAAAATGTATTTACATAATGACGACTTCAATGATACAAATCATTTAGAAATGTAATGCAATGCATAATATTCTCTTTTTTTTTTAAGATATTCTAAAATGTTTACATGAATTACTAATATAAAAAACTTTTAATACTTTTTTTTATTATCATTATTAATATTAAAACATAACATTTTTTTTAATAAATGGTATGAAAAAAGAAGAAGCATCAAAAAATAATAAAAAAAAGTGCATTTCAAACATGAGAATAAACGTTAATTCATTAAATAAATAATAAAAGAAAGATAGTAGCACAAACTGCGGAGCAAGTTCTGAACTATTTTTAATATGGAACATATAAAAAACTGAAGAAAAAAATATATATGTACAAGTTTGTGATAAAATTATGCAACCCTCTCTCTTTGTTTTTTCTTTCTTTGTTCTCCTTTTTTAATCCCAAGGTCGCCAGTTTGCTCTCTTCTCTTCAGCCAACTGTTGTTCTTCATCGCATCTTTGAACGTATTCTGCTGCCAGAGCCAAAATATCGATTGGTCTCATGTGTGGTAGTGTTTGAGGATAGAGAGTGGGTGTAGATGAATTAGATGAGGTTGTGCTTGATTGGCTATCTAAATAAGGCTCTTCTTGATAAGACATTTTTGAGTGATTGTAATGATAAATTGGCTGCTTATAAGAGTGATGAGATGGCCAACCCATAGAATAATAGTATGTATCTTGCTGTCTCATTGCTTCAAGACGGTTTCTATTCACTTTGGCACGACGATTTTGGAACCAAACCTAAAGAAAACAAAAATAAACAAAAAAAAATAATAAAAACAGATTTTGTGTTCAGTTAGATTCCTTTTATGTATTTACAAAAATAACAATAACAAAATAATTGTTTGCTCTTAAAAAAAATTTTTTTAATTAATTTTTATAAATCATTTATTACCTGAACTTCACGGTTAGTCATGTTTAGTTTTTGTGCTGTAGCTTCTCTTAATTGATAATTAGGTGTATCGTTCTTTTTGAATAAGTCCATAAGAACATTAAGTTGATAGGGTGTGATTCGTTTTCGCTTTGGTTTACTGATAGCTAAATGATATTTATTTATAAGGTTACATTTTAGAAGATCTTTGAAACAGAAAAACAAAAAAAAAAGTTGTTACATTATTAATACCTTCATGTGATTTAATACGAAGTTCTTTGTCTTTTTCTTCTTGGTTCAATAATGATTTTAAGGATGATTTTGAGCTTGTCATGATTATTTACTTGTTTGTGTGTATGAAGTATGAAGATGTGAAGAGAAAATAGTAGTTATATTAGTAATAGTAAAATAATATGAAGGAAGAGTGAAAGAAAGAAATAAAAATAAATAATAAAAAGTAAATAATAAAAGGAGGCAAAATAGTCGGAAATCAGCCGCCGAGGTTTAAGTGATACCAATAGATGCACACATCCCAAATAAGTAATCGCCCGAACTTGAAAAGATTTATCATTTTATTCTGATGTCTCTTTATTGTTTATCCACATTATATTATTATTATTTAGTTTATAAATAAATAAATACATATATTAAAGCAACTATTTTTGTTCCTACCATTGTTATTATTTGAATGTTAACATTATTTCATATTAAACCTAGATTTTTAATAAATTATTAATAAAAAATAATAATAAAGGTCAACTTTTTGAATTTGAGCCATAAATAACGATTCCAAGTTCATCAAGTCTATAGCAGTTCAGCAGGCTAGTTTTTTTGATATCATACAAATCAACTTGCTCAAAAAGTAAAGAAGTTACTTAAACTGAATCAAAGAGTCTGAAATGAACTAATATTTTCAAAAAAAAAGAAAGTCAAAATAAGCTCTATTACAAATTTTTTTCGATTTCAAAGGAAATCATATACTGAGATGTTGATATAATAAGGATCAAGGATTGTTCTTCTAAAATTAATTAGTCTGATAAATCTCATACTTTCTGATGAACGCAAAAAATGTCCAGGGTCAGGTATTACCTAAGATCCGGATTAAAGGAGATGATTCCATTGGCTGAAAACTGACAACAAACCAACTTTTAATATGCCAATTTTCACTCACAAAGAAACCAATCTATATAGCATAGTGTATTTTTATAATTATAAAAAAAGTGGAAATTGTATCATGGTTTTTAGAAATTGGTACATATGCCAGTCGATGGAGGTAAGAAAAGCATATCCCGAATGCAAAACATTTAGCCCTTATGTAATTATGTGTTACATAAAAGCATAATGTTTATAAAAAGCAAAGATCAAGTAGATGGATCAAAAGAGTGGGGAGCAGTTTAACTCTACTTATGTTATTGTGATATAAAAAGTATAAAATTGCAGGGAGGAAGCTGCGTAGGTAATATGAAGAAGTTAAACTAGATAAGTTGAAGAACGAATCGATTGATTGAGGCCGTCGATCTGGATACGTGTGAGGAAACTCCAAAATATCTGCAAGGTTAATAATTAAAATTGTTCTCTCACAGATTTTTTGATATAAAATAAAAGGTAATGAACTCTGCCTTATATAAATCCTACAATGTATTATAAACCCATGGTTAATAATGAAGTCCCGATTTTCGACAACATTCAAGTCACATGAAAAAAGTTAGAGAGTGATGGAAAGAGTGTGTGTCTACGGTTATAGAATATAAAAGGAAGACGCACATATATATGTATATATTCACATTCGAAGGCGAAATGTTCTTGCTGCTTACCTCTGAATCTTCTTTTAAATAATTTTTACATTCGTACAATAGCATTTCTGGACTCATTTTATTAATTCTACATAGTTTACTTGTTTGTGACCAACCAGTTTTGCATTTATTTTGGAGAGTTTAATCCATTCCAGGACGACTAAACTATCATAATAAATCATTGTATATACGAGCAACTCGATTTTCGATCCAATCGATTCAATTACTTACCGAATCCATATAACCAGCAACCTATCTCATAATTACCAGTGCATTTTCTAATGTTTGGTACATAGAAATCACATCATTAATCAATGTGCCTTTTAAAGACATAAATTTTATCACAACATTGACGCAGTCAATACATCAGTACTCACAAACCACTAAAAACGTAAAGCGTCATACCATGATATATACAGCCTAGATTTTAAATCACTTATAATGATGTGTGGAGTTGCCTATATTCGTTTGCTTCTTCTTGTTTTTGCTGCTTATACGTAAAAATCAAAAAGTCAGAAAGAAAAAGGATATGCGCATTAAACGAATAATAAAATAAAGAAAATACGAGATAGCACATACAGCGCCTCAGCTTAGTAAAGAATCTGATGGTATTAAAATTGGTATTTGTATGATTTTTTAACCTTTGCTCTATTACCTACCTGTCATTACTAAAAAGAGACCTTTTTAACAACAAAACTGGTTTAGATTTCCGTAATGGGAAGAATGCATTATTTTTTTTGGTATGATTGATAGATATACAAATATTTGTATAACATAACGAATTGCTTAAAATTCTTCTGTTCTCAAAAGAGGAATAAAATTATATCAGATTGAGAAATGAATAATAAATAGCACAAAGTAAGAAAAAAAAAAAGAGGCTATAAGAAAAACATAATCCAGCTCCACTCCACAGCATTTCTTTATAATTGCATTGTAGTGTTTCAAATCCTTACTCGAGTAACACCACTTTTGTGTCATTTCCCAAGATAAAAAATATTAAAACAGCAGCTCTTTTAAAATTTGTCTATCAATTTATAATCTTATATTAGACAATACTACCTTTTTTAAAGTGATTGAATACAATTTGACTTTTTTCTATCCTTACAGCTGTAAAAAACATATTTCATGTCATATATGTATAAATATACAGAGGTGTTCACTTATTCGTTTATTTTTTTCACAAAAAAGAGGGGAGGGCACTACAATGCATTAAATAAATACCTAAATTGGAATTCAGTCGATTAGTGATGGCATCAAGAAATTAAGGGGTTTTCTTATCTCTTTCAACCACAAAATCTGATTCCATGTATGTGTAGTACTCGTTAGGAGACTATTCGAAAGTAAAATTAATAAACTGTGAAGGATATCTTTGGTAGTAGACAGGAATATAATGTTTACACTATGTCATTTATTTCTTAGTAATTAATGATCAGATAACTTTTTAAATGTTAAATAAAAATGACGTTAAACTGAATCACTCTTATTATCATATTTATAGTTTTAAATAAGATATTTATGAACACATTACTATTATTGGCATTTTAAGTATTAAAGTACCTACTTTTTGTATGTAAAGCCAATTACTATGAATGACTTTATAATAAATGAAATATTTCATTTCCTTATCTGTACAAAATTTAAAAGTAAAACCAGGAGTACGGATTCACTTCTCTTTATATTAAGCTTGCTTAAAATATTTCCTTTTTTTCTCATTCAGAGGAAACCGGTTTGTTTATTTGTTTACTAAAAAGTTCAGCAAACACTGTGAACATATTAATGGATGTATCAATCTTAAATTCATTAGGGTAGGTTACTTGTAGCATTTTCATATTTATTTATACACATGTAATAAAAGCACATTAGATGTAAAAAACAACCATTAGAATAGTAAAAACAATAAGCGATTGTTTTGAGGTTGGCTACATCGACCTTAATTCGATCAATGTGTGTTACTATTGTTTATGAAAATAATAAATAAATAATAATAATAATAAACGATGTTATGTTTATTTAAACATAAACTTCACAAATGCAACACTAATAAACATGTCAATATTACGCTAAATTACCATTATATCATTGTATATCAATGTCGATTGTTTACTCTTCATTTTTTTTCTTTAATTAAAAATGATAAAGATATGGTATTTGGTGGAACCATTATCCATTGTAAACTTGAGTGGTTCATCCCATTGCTAAGCTATCCACAGAGAGTAAGCAATAAGAGAGAAAGGATCCATCAAAAAGTTTATTTAGTAAGATAAGGGTGATAGCCGATGCATATATAAAGTAGGCACTTTAACTGAGTGTACATGCATTTAATCTGTATGTACAAGAAGAAACAGGGGGATTTAAAAAAAAAAGACAAATGATTTTTGGCCGAGAACATCTAAATGACCAGTGCAATGCAAAATCAGGATTTAAATCTCAGGTGTGTTTTTCCGAGTTGTTCCACAGAGATCCACTGTGCCAAATGTGAAGAGAAACAGTCCTTTTTGTTTAAAATGCCGCCTTTGGAGTGGACTTTGAGTTCTATTTTGGTAATAAGGCGACCAGTTAGAACGAATAGTCTTCTTTATTTTGTGTGTGTGTGTGTGTGTGTATTTATATATTTTTATCTACATGTCCATAGATAATTGCTTTTCTCTAATAATTAAATAAATAAAATATCGGATTCAGCAAAAAAAAAAATACAAAAACATTAAAGTAGTGAGAGAGAGTCAGAGAACATAAAAATCTATATCAATAGTTTAATACCCTTCACACAAAAGAGAAGCTTACTTACTTCCTTTTCTTAACTCGTTTGATCTTATGAAACGCACCTTGTCTGATAATTGCGAAAAGAACAAGAAACAGTGCTGCCTCAACCCACCATTGCCCACTTCACAGATGACAGACATTTTGGAACACTTCCAGGACATTGCAGTTCATCTTGACAAAGGAGAACTCGATTATTGCATAACTAAGCGTGCGCCTAACACTGAAAACACAGAGTATGACTCTATTGCACGCTCTTTACACAAAGCCCTGAAAAATATCGCACAAAAACAGCTGAAGCTTGAAACGGAAAACTTGCGGTTTCGCATAGCAATTAAACAGCAACACCACCTTCTCACTCTCCAGGACAACTACCATACAATCGAACAAGACGATCCAGAGGAAGACGACGACGACGAAGACGACGATGAGGACGATGAGGACGACGACGACGACGAAAACGAACAACATAATTTAGATTTAATTGTAAATACAGATGCACATAATATTGTAAAGGATGTACAGGCGACACCTGAAGATAACCTCGACTCATTTCGAGAATCTCCCATGATTGACAAATTGCAACTTTCCTCTATACCTGGTAAATATTCTGCAAAGGCACGGTGCTTGAGTTTGTCATTCTTATGTTATTTTTTTAGTCTCTCCTCTTTTATCTCTTAATGTCTGCCCAGAATGTGCAAATCAAGCAGTGCAAGTGGCATTAGCCGTTCGCCAAGGAAGGCTCGATTTGCGTATTAACTGTAACCATGCTGCCTCCTCTGACCCCACAATGAACACCTTAAAAAATGCATTTAATTCGATGGCTGATCAGCTTCAGCGCTTCACAACCAATGTCTTGTATGTTGCACATGAAACAGCTGTCAAAGGGAAACTTGGCGTGCAGGCGGACTGTGATGATGAGATAGACGGCGTCTGGCGTGATTTAATACTGAACTTGAATAGCATGACCAGAAACCATCTGGAACAAGTGAGGGATATTGCTGATGTTTCTACTGCCATTGCCCGTGGTGACTTGAGTAAAACAATGACTGTCCCTGTAAAGGGTGAAACGCTATTATTGAAGAACACTTTCAACACAATGGGTAAAGATACTTTAATCTCACCCCCTTGTATGTCTGTTTTTAATTGAATATTTCCTTCTTTGAATACAATAGTAAATCATTTGAATCTATTCGCCTCTGAAGTAACCCGTGTTGCCCATGAAGTGGGCACAGAAGGGAAACTAGGAGTACAGGCAAAGGTAGCGGGTGTGAATGGCATATGGAAAGAACTTACCGATAATGTAAACACAATGTCTACAAACTTAACAAACCAAGTACGTGATATTGCTCATGTATCAAAAGCAGTGGCTCGCGGTGACCTCACAAAAAAAGTCGTTGTGGAGGTCAAGGGCGAGATGTTAGAATTAAAAAATACCATTAATACAATGGTAGACCAGGTAACTTCACATATGCATCTTTTGTTTTGTTTTGTTTTGTTTTCACAAACATCGTTTTTATTTGGAAATATCCATGTTGTTAACATGATCTATTATTAGCTGTCTACTTTTGCAACCGAGGTTACACGTGTGTCCCTTGAAGTCGGAACTGAGGGAAAACTGGGTGGCCAAGCGGTTGTACAGGATGTTGGTGGTACATGGAAGGACTTGACGGACAATGTAAATATGATGGCACAAAAAATCACTGATCAAGTCCGTGATATTGCCACTGTTGCCTACGCTGTTGCGGAGGGTGATTTATCAAAAAAGGTCACCGCCAATGCACAAGGTGAAGTTCTGGAACTTAAGAACACGATGAACAGAATGGTATTTATTAAAACACATGTATAAACCCCCCAGATCAAATTCTAATTTTAAACACAAACAAAAGGTTGATCAATTGACCAATTTCTCGGCTGAAGTCAGCAGAGTTTCCCTGGAAGTAGGCGTTGAAGGCAAGCTGGGTGGCCAGGCTGTTGTGAAAGATGTTGGTGGTGCCTGGAAAGGCCTTACTGATAACGTTAACATCATGGCAGCTAACCTTACAACACAAGTGAGATCTATTGCTGAAGTCACAAAGGCAGTAGCCCAGGGTGACCTATCCAAAAAGATTGCTGTCGAGAGTGGTGGAGAAATACTTGAACTCAAGAATACTGTCAACAACATGGTGGACCAGCTGCGTGTTTTCTCTACTGAAGTTACTCGTGTTGCCAAAGAAGTAGGCACAGAGGGTGAACTTGGTGGCCAGGCTGTGGTTCCCAATGTAGATGGCACATGGAAGGACTTGACTGATAATGTAAACCAGATGGCTGCTAATCTAACAGATCAGGTTCGTTCCATTGCCGAAGTCACAAAAGCTGTTGCCCTTGGCGATCTATCCAAGAAAATTGAAGTCGAGAGTGGTGGAGAAATACTTGAACTCAAAAACACTGTCAACAACATGGTAGATCAGTTGCGTGTCTTCTCTACTGAAGTGACTCGTGTTGCCAAAGAAGTAGGCACAGAGGGTAAACTTGGTGGTCAGGCTGTCGTTCCTAATGTAGATGGCACATGGAAAGACCTCACTGATAATGTAAACCAGATGGCTGCTAATCTAACAGACCAGGTGCGCTCTATTGCTGAAGTCACAAAAGCGGTTGCTCTTGGTGATCTGTCCAAGAAAATTGAGGTCGAGAGTGGTGGTGAAATCCTCAACTTGAAAAACATCGTCAACGATATGGTCGATCAGCTTCGTGTGTTTGCGTCAGAAGTGACGCGTGTTTCCAAAGAAGTAGGCACAGAGGGCAAACTTGGAGGACAGGCTGTTGTGCAAGGCGTCGCAGGCACTTGGAAGGATCTCACTGATAATGTCAATATTATGGCTGCCAATCTTACAACCCAAGTGAGATCCATCGCAGAAGTAACAGAAGCTGTTGCTCTTGGCGATCTATCCAAGAAGATCGACATTGAAACCCGTGGTGAGATTCTAGATCTAAAGAATATTGTCAATGACATGGTGGACCAGCTTCGTATCTTCGCTTCCGAAGTGACGCGTGTGTCGAAAGAAGTAGGCACAGAAGGTAAACTAGGTGGCCAAGCAGTCGTACAGGATGTTGCAGGAACCTGGTATGAGCTAACAAGTAACGTCAATATCATGGCGGCCAATCTCACAAATCAAGTCCGCTCCATTGCCGAAGTAACAAAAGCGGTTGCCCTTGGCGATCTATCCAAGAAAATCGAGGTCGAGAGTGGTGGTGAGATCCTTGAGCTCAAAAACACTGTCAATGACATGGTGGACCAATTACGTATCTTTGCTTCTGAAGTCACTCGTGTTGCCAAAGAAGTTGGTACGGAGGGTAAACTTGGTGGCCAGGCTGTTGTTCAAGATGTTGCCGGTACCTGGTACGAATTGACAAGCAATGTCAATATCATGGCTGCCAATTTGACCAACCAAGTGCGTTCTATTGCTGAAGTCACAAAAGCGGTTGCTCTTGGTGATTTGTCCAAGAAGATTGAAGTTGAAAGTGGTGGAGAAATACTTGAGTTGAAGAATATTGTTAACGACATGGTGGACCAACTTCGTGTGTTTGCTTCTGAAGTCACTCGTGTCGCGAGGGAAGTAGGTACAGAGGGTAAACTTGGTGGCCAGGCAGTTGTTCAAGGTGTTGCTGGTACTTGGGAAAGCTTGACTGATAACGTCAACATTATGGCTGCCAATTTGACCTCCCAGGTTCGTTCCATTGCTGAAGTCACAAAAGCGGTTGCCCTGGGTGATTTATCCAAAAAGATTGTAGTTGAGAGTGGCGGTGAAATACTTGAACTCAAGAATACCGTTAATGACATGGTGGACCAGCTACGTATCTTCGCTTCTGAAGTCACTCGTGTTGCCAAGGAAGTAGGCACAGAAGGTAAACTAGGTGGTCAAGCTGTTGTTCAAGATGTGGCCGGTACCTGGTACGAATTGACAAGCAATGTCAATATCATGGCTGCCAATCTAACATCTCAAGTGCGTTCCATTGCTGAAGTGACTAAGGCTGTTGCTCTTGGTGATTTATCCAAGAAAATTACAGTCGAGAGTGGCGGTGAAATACTTGAACTCAAGAATACCGTCAATGACATGGTGGATCAGCTAAACGTATTTGCCTCTGAAGTTACTCGTGTCGCTAAAGAAGTCGGTACAGAGGGTAAACTTGGTGGACAGGCGCTGGTACCAAACGTGGATGGCACCTGGATGGATCTTACCGATAATGTAAATCAAATGGCTGCTAATCTTACAAACCAAGTGCGTTCCATTGCTGAAGTGACCAAGGCTGTTGCTCTTGGTGATTTATCCAAGAAAATTATAGTCGAGAGTGGTGGTGAAATTCTCGAGTTGAAGAATACCGTCAATGACATGGTGGATCAGCTGAACGTATTTGCCTCCGAAGTGACTCGTGTAGCTAAAGAAGTCGGTACGGAGGGTAAGCTTGGTGGACAAGCGCTGGTACCAAATGCCGATGGTACTTGGATGGATCTCACAGTGAATGTAA
>VCJG01000797.1:28615-39240 GCA_024140375.1 Backusella westeae
ACTTCCGTCCTTCTTTTTCTTACGAGTTGTTCTTCCGTTTGACGATGTTGATGGCCCCTTGAAATCCCTTCATCCCCTTTTTAGCGGGTACACTGATCTCCAAAAAGTTTATTTGTTTTGTTTTTTGGTTTTGTTGTATTTTTCTGATGATAACTTTGCTTTGATGTGATGAGAAAGCTCTATTTAAAGCTGGTACCCCATATATAGTGATTTGTACATTTACCAGGTAAATGTAATGGCTACACAAAATAAATATTAAAAAAAAAAAAAGGCATTTTAAAATAGTAAAAAGAATCTAGATACAAATGTGCAGGTTCTTTTATTCTTTAATAGATCTGTCAAGATAAATCCTCGGGTTATTCTATGTTGTTTTTGATTATTCTAAGTTACCTTGTTTCCTTTCTCCTTCTTTTTTTTTATAAGGCTAACAGAAGATATAAAAGCTTTTAAGAAAAAAAAAGGGAGAGTGAGGTGGGAGATTATGATCGAGTTGGTGATAAACAGAGCTTTTTATATTCTGCTTTCACTGCAGGAGAGCTTATCTTTTGATTTAAAAAGAATAAGAAAAAAAAAAGTGTTGTGATTTCCCCCTTGCATGTAAAGATACAATGATGAAACATCCATAGTAACTTGATTTTAATTTTACTATCTATCAACAGCTCATTTAAATGATAAATATTCATACACAGTGCTATATATGTGTCCTTAATTAATGCAATAGCTATAGCTATTAGTGAATCACTTGTTTTTTTTTTAAAAAAAAAAAGAGAGAGAATAGGACCTACATTACGAGACTCGTGATTTGCTAGATATATTTCAAGACTTGACGTTCTATACAAGGCACGTAATATTAGCATCCTATTGAATTACATCCAGATGAACAAGAAGGCGGTTCTCTCTCTTCATCTATATGTTATGAAATAAAGAAAGTGTTGTCTTTATTCCATTGACCTTTAGTTTTGAATTTCTTGATCAGTAGCCTCTAATGTGTTTAGAGGGGCCAAAAAAAATGAGAGAAAAACAGATCCCATTCTATATAAATAAACTTTAATCAATTATATCTCTTCATTTTAATAATACAATTATTTATTTATTATCTTGTATATATTCTTGCACTATTTTCAATTTTATCTGTTGACTTTGCTAAACATTGCCTATTCCTATTTCTGCGCGTGGTATACCATACCGTGACATGTAGAAACTGTAAACCAGAGTGACGAACAATGGTACTTTTAGTATTTAAATTTCTATTTTTTTTTTTTGAATTAATAAAGTTGTATTTCATCGAACTATTGAGTTTTTTTCTGCTATATAAATTGTCTGTGTTGTCAGTTTTTATGGCGAGTATACTTATATGTACGCATAATATATTGCTAGGTTATTTTCAAACTAAAGCTGCTGGAATGGATCAAGAAAGGATCAGATTAATGTAGAAAAATATCGGTACCAAATGGTTGGATTAATATGTGTGAATCTTTGCTCTTCTTCTAAATACGTTACTTTCTCTTTGTACATAAAAACATACACGGTATGGGTAATTATGCCATGCCGGATTCTCTAATATACTCTCCAAAATACAAAACGAATGGAATGCGTAAAAAAAAGAGAAATGACCTCAAATCGCTTAAAGAAAATGAAAAAAAAACCGTTTATTATTATTATTATTATTATTATTATTATTATTATTATTATTATTATTATTATTATTATTATTATTTATTATTATTATTCATTATGTACAAAAATGGAGAAATTGGTATATATATAAAAAAAAATCACCCTTGGAATGATAAGATTCTATTTGGTTTAAAGTCATGTTGAATGATAACAATCGGTTTACGATATGGTTCATTACGCTGTTTCTTTGTTGCTCTTCTCTTTGTTGCCTTTGACCATTGTTGACATTGCAACGTCCATGAATAGAATTGATTGGAATCGATATAAATGGTATAATTTAATGCAGATAAAAATTCAATTTCCATGATATTTAATTCGCGAATGGGTATACTTGATATTTGAGACCAAGCCTGTATGTAACGCGAATTTTTTAATATAAATAATAACTTTTTGATATATAAATGAAATATTACCTTGTTTGTAAATGTGTTATCGTCTAAAAACTTATTTGCCAAGACAAGTGCGGTGGTGAATAAGCGAATTTCAGAGCCCATGGAGCCTTTGATATTTGGATAGGCAAAGCGTAACTTATAAATATAAAACAATGAGATGAGAATGCAATTGACTGATATGTGGGTGGCTTTTAGCACTCGCTGGCAAAACAGTTTGAAAGCATGATATCGTTTATTGTTATAAGGTGTTCCATTGTTCCATATCTTTGGCACCATGGAAACGATAAAATCAGATAATTGGCTCGTCTTATTACAGGAAAGGAGTGGAAAGGGTGGTAGCATAGCGGTCATCATATAAAAGAAGAAGTGTAGAGAGAGAAAGAGAGAAGGAGAATTGTTTATATAAGATTCGCTTTCATTTTTATACCTAAAAATTCCGACCCTTCATTCATTAACATTTGAAATAAAAATCTCTCCCGCCCCCTCGTTTTTTTTTCTTTATCATTCCTGTAAATATTGTTGTATAAACATTTGCACATTTATATCAATTCCCGCCTTTTCTTTAAAAAAATTTTTTTTTATTGTACATAATTGATTTTTCCTTTTTTCACGAAAATAACAGAAATGTGGAAAGACATTCCTGAATTCAGTCAACAACTTGTAAAGGCGACATTGGCGAAATATGCCAAATTAGCAAAGAATGGAAAACCACTTTTACATGCAAACAAGGCGGAATGGACGGTTTTAGCCTCTATTTCACTTGTTCATTACGGTAAGCATGCTTACACCATGATACAAAAGTTAAAATATTTTATTGACATATTTTTAATATTAAAGTCAGCAAGGATGATTATTCGATTCAAGTCATATCATTAGGGTAACAAATAACAATAAAAATTATAAGGGGGGTGTTTGTATATATATTTAGATGTGTGTGCGTGTGTGTGTGTGTGTTTGCAATAAAAAGGATTAAAACGAAATAGAAAGAATTGAAGTATGGGATATGTGAGAGGAGATGGACCCTTTCTTAACAAAAAGCGATCGTTTAATGATCGCGTTTAATATATGCAGAACAGGCTTGAAATGCTTGCCCTGTAGTAAACTGTGCAAGTCAGGTCAAGTCATCCATGATAGTCATGCAGAAGTCATTGCTAGAAGAGGTTTTATAAAGTAAATAAATAATAATAATAGTCATAATCATGAAAAAAACAAGATTTAATATTTAATATATAAAAAGATATTGCATCGATCAAATGTCAGTGCAAGGCGGTCCCTTTACTGCAATCAACAATGACCAACAATGGCAATTAAAACCCAATTATTCGTTTCACATGTATATTAGTCAATCTCCCTGTAATGTATATCTCAATATTACCGTCAAGCGAATACATAGAGAGCGGAACATATAGTCATATTATATTATTAATAGTAATGGTTATATGTCTATATGCTTACCCCCTTTCATCTCTATCCCTATCCTTACCCCCCTTTCATACATAGATATTTATTCATTATTAACTTATATATACTTCCTTCCTTCCTTCTCCCCCCTTCTCCTTCTCCCTCCCTCCAAATAGGTGGTGATGCTTCCATGACAGTATTGGCGGAAACACAATCTACGTCTTCTTTTGAAGCATTCCAAGCCGGTCTCAAGCGAAAGAAGGAAACCGATTCTAGGTTAATTGAAAATGCGTATGCAAACAAGAAGCAAAAGTTGAGCACTCATAATGAAAGTGCTGGTCGTGGTCGCTTTGGTTTTGATCAGTTGGGTATTTTAAGAACCAAGCCAGGTAATGTTCATCTTTTTTTCTTTTTTTCTTTAATTAAACACATCCTTTTGTTTAAAGGTCGGGTGGATGCCGAACCTACACTGTCAATGTCATGCAGGTAGGCTATAATCCTCTTGTTATTATATAAAATACTAATACACGCACACACATTTAGTGATAAATTGGCAAGATGGAATGTTTTAGGATTACAATCTGCTTTATTATCCAATGTATTTGATCCAATCTACCTAGAATCTATTACCGTTGGTGATATGTTTGATGGAGATGCATTAAAAAGAGCTTTATATCAAAGAATAGAAACAATCAAAGGCAAGTTCATCACTGGATATAGCCTTTCATTCAATAACTAAATCCATCTATTCATCTACAGATCTTCCATCACCTTATTCTCTTCATCAACCGATTATTTATTCAACTGACATTAGTTTTGAATCTTCAAAAACGAGTTTGGAATCCACAGAAAAATATACTCAAGTGATCCCTTGCTCAACATGTAATTATTATATTATAGGAAAAATATGTTTATTAATTTAATTATTTTCATAAGCAATATGTTGGATTATTGGTATGGATAAACAAGAAGTCATTGTTCATGGTAGAAAACAAGGTGCACCCAAAGGGAAGACTTCAAATCCCAAGACTAGGTAAATAGGGAATTTAATAGGCATTTTAACAAAACAAGAAAACTAATGCTATCCATACGTATAGACCAAGCATTTGTAAAAAAAGTCTATTTGCAAAATTTATAGATTCAACAAAGTAAAAAGGAAATAGTTTGTTATATTTATTAAAGCTAATTGAATTTCAAAATGTAGGGAATCAAATGAAAAGTCATTTTTCGAATTTAAAAAAGAAGTAACTGTGTACCAACAAGCCAAGCATTGTTTATTAGATCAATTATTTCAATCGTGGGTCCAAACTCCGGATGATTATGAAGATTTTACAGCAAATTGAACAAATCCCACTCCGTATTTATGCAGGGAGTACTATATCTAAGGCCCGTGTTAATTTTTTGCCACTCTTCAGATAAAAGGAATTCCCTCTTTGTTCTCACTACTAAATCATCCCCTGTCTCTACCCCCTCTTTTTTTGCTTTCTTTTTATATATTTTCCCTCCTTTTTTAACATTTTTTTTTTCCGAAAGAGACAAAATATGTACAAATTATGGGATAGCATTAACAATGAGAAATAAAGACATTGGTATATTATACAAAGGGCTTTCTTTTTATTCTTCAAAAAAAAAAAAAATAATGGTGCCATTTTTTTTAACTTTATCGAGCTCTGAATAAAGTTACTTTTTTACAATAAAATTTCACCAATTCAAATAAGCCCAGAACCAAAATAATGGGAGAATAAACAATGTACCAAATGACCTGATGTAACTTCTCAATCCAAACAACCGAGCAGTTAAGTTTGCGTGCAATTAAACTAACGGTACCAAAAGCAAGATCAATGATGACCGTGGGTAACAAAACATTGAATTGTGCCGGAGTCAAACATCTTTGGATGATCCAGTCGCGTCTAATCTTTTCATATTGACTGTTCAAATCAAGCAATGTGGACAGGAAAGATGCAATAAGTAATGCTGTAAAGATAATCATCGTCAAGAAGAGGTATGCAATGAGCAAAATACCGGCAATGGTAGGTTGGTAGTAAAGTGTAGCACCAATTTGAGGGGCACTAATAAAAAGTGTGTCAATTCCTGTAATCTCTTCCAACACATATAAATAAATAAACAAAATCACACACTTACTGTAATGCACCTAAAAGCAAATAGCGCAACATGGTAAAAGGACGAACATCATCGTGCTGCAAAGTGCCCAATGCAACCCAAAAACTAACAATAACAAAGATACCAAGACCAAAGACCCAAAGACTGTTTTGCACACATTTTTCAATAGTGTAGTTCATCTTTGCAATCGACCAGCACAAGTTGTTTGACCAGCATGCAAGCAGCCTAAAAAACATCAACGGAGTTGCTAGGATCAAGAGTGCAAACGAGATATTCAGGTAATAGACCTGGATCTCTATCGAATGGATCGCAACAAGACTCACAACACGAAGCACAAACGAGGAAATCAAAAGTCCGACCGTGAGCAAAGAAAGGTAGGAAGACGCTTTTCGGAGGTAAACAAGTGGACTGAAAGTGAGTTTATAAAGTTCAAGGAGCATGTCTGAGACAACAAGCAGGTAGTAAAAGTATTCAAAACTGCGTAAATCATCAGAGACATACTCGATGTTGGTCACAGATGCCAAATGGAATCCCAGGTAAAAGAGACCAACAATGAGACGAACATACGATTGGTATCGAGGACTGGACCAACGCGCAAGATAGTTGAAGAAGACGATACCGACAAAACTTCCCAAAATACCTTTTCGATCCCCTGGAGTCTTGCTTTTCCATACTTGACTGGGATGGTTCGGGTCTTGTGTCCAATCAGGTCCTTCTGTCCATAAATCCTATGTATAATGTTTGTTTATCAACGGACACTTTGTAAAAAAGGATATTTTCTTTTTTATACCTCTATAACACGCTGAACACGAGGATCATTTAGGATAATTTGACTATCGTTCTCAACAGCTAATTCAAGAGCTAAAGAATAAAATAAAAAAAATTAGATTCATGCCCCTCTCCCCCAAGTATATATTTGTCTTCTTACCTGATCTTCCATTCATCCACTTCATAACAAGCATTTCATGCAAAACCAATTGCTTAGTATCGCTTCCCTTTAAGCCCAAGGTAAGTGTGGTGAGAGCCAGATTCTGCAGGGATAAATCTGTTTCAGCCGTCAGGCCGGAGGATTGCCGACGCTCGTGTAACAACGCCAAAACGGCACAGACAGATGCATGCTTTGCCACTTCAAATACACCAGAGGCGGAGGGGACGGCTGGCGTAGTAACAGGGATTGACTGTATCACGGTAGGAGCAGGCTTTTCTGTAGGCTTCTTTTGCTGCTGTGATCCTAGGTTTTCAATGACATACTGTCCGCCCGTGCTTGTATTGACCAATTCAGAGCTTGAGGAGGAGGCCCAACCATGCTTCTTTTTCCAACTTTCGGTAGCAAACTTTAATGCATCAACGGCCATGTCGCGTTTTCTAAGACGGCCGCCGTCCTTTGAGCTGGCAATGGAGTATTCACTCATCTTTCTCTTCAGGGTGGATTTGATATCATCATCATCGCTGCTACTATCCTGTTCTTGGACCTCTACCTCTTGATCTTTGTATTGAGCACGATACTGTCTCTTTTCTTCTTGGACTTGCTTGATTTCACTAAATACAAGGATGTCCTGGATCTTATCAGTAAGCTGGTGGACGGGCAAAGTGGGCTTTCCCTGGACAGAGCATGTATGGAACATTGGTCCGCCGTTTTCCTCGTGGGATATCTTGATTACGGTTTGACTGGTAGAGCTACTCTCCTCTTGATGGGAGTACGTGGTAGTACTTGTGGCAGTGTCTAAAAGACGCGTACGTTCATTGACTGTATCAGGTACAGGTGAATTAGGCACCGTTTGATTTGACATGGTAGAAGGCTTCCTTTTTTTTGTGTGAGAAAAAAAAAAGAAAGAGAAGAAAACGTTAGAAAAACAAGAAGAATTGGCGTTAATTAATAATTATTATAATTATGCAAAAAATCACTCCCGTTTTGTCACATCCTTTTTAAATTGACCACACACACAAGCCTTCAATCACGTGTACGCGTGAAAAAAAACAAGTCAAAAACTCTTTATCACCTTATCACTTTGCTTTAGTATGAAAGAGCTCCCTACCGAAGTTTTACATTTGATATTTACTCAGTTACCTCTGGTTCAAAAGCAAGAATGCATGTTTGTGTGTCGCCAATGGGCACATGTTTTATCTACACTTAGTTTGTTCCACACAATTGCAATTCAAAACGAGAAAAAGTTTGGTAGATTCCTACACTTCATAGAGCAAAATCCCAGTCGAGCAAGACAGGTGGAGAATCTTGCATTACTTGATTGCATTGATTTAGACTTCAATAATAGAAAGCTCCTTTCCCTCTTCCCCAAACTGACCAAGCTGGAATTGTCAAGAATCTTTGCACTTGGAACATCAAGTGCAGGTGCATTCAACAGAGATGGCCCAGACATGGGAGTTGTCTTGAGAAATCAGCACATTCGAAGCCTCAGAGATAAGGCCAACTTTGAACTGTCGCGCCTAATCCTCAACGAAAGACTATGCTCTCAACTAGTCACTCTTGTCTTGGATGGTTATCATATTCCAGAGACACCAGACCACATCTTTCACTTGTTAAGTAATGCACCTGTCTTGACTAACTTGGTTGCTGATGGTTTTCAGCTCTCAATCAATCTACTTGAATCAATATATCACAATGCACCATTTCTGGAGTCACTTGAACTACTTGACGTGTATTGCATGCCATGCGAACTTCCACCTGGAATTGAACCTTGTGCCACACTTGCCAGTTTCAACATAGAACCTGATTATAACCGCACTCACGACTTTAGCACCAATTGGCTGGAATACATCTGTACAAAATACACCAATTTGAAGCATTTCAAAGCAGACTTGCGCATTTCACATATTGCTAATCCAGATGACGTTCCCAATCCCCTGACACTTTGGCAGGATGCTTATCAAATACAAATGCCCATTTTATTAAACAACTGCAGTGAGAGCCTCCAATCGTTCACTTTCGCACATAGTTTGGATACAGATCATCAAGTGCTCAATGCAATAAATACGTCTCGATGCCAATTTGAAAAGATGGAAGTAGTTGCTGAGAGAAACACTGGTGTTTTGAATGACATCGCCGAATTGGACCATTTCAAACACATTCAACACCTTGTATTGACGGAAATAACAGCGAATTGTACCATGACCGAGTTGAAAAACATGGATGCCCTTCAATCACTATCTTTAACATACCGACCAGTTCGAGATTACGTAGTCCTCACACCATTCAGACCAAACTCACAAGAGAATACCGTTGATATCCTCGCTCTGTTTGATCGTTTTCCACCTGCCTTGGAATCAATTGATATTAAACATGCAACTTTCAAATATGATCTCCATCACTATAGCAAAAACGTACCCATTCACTTTGACCAAATCAAGCAACTTACACTGTACGATATTACGATGGATACAGAAAATATGAATGCTTTTATTTCAGAATGTCTACCAAATTTAACGTCATTGACACTTTCTGGTATATTTAGAAAGTTCAACGAGTCTTTCAGCATTCCAAATCATCGTCTTTCCTACCTCAATATCGCTCTGATTATTCCCTTACTTGATTATTGTAAAAGAAACGTCTGTCTCGTAACAAATGACCGTAGGAGACCACGTTATTATACATGTAACAAGGAGCTGGATAAAGGTCATTCCGAACTATCCAATCATCTTTTACCCGTCTCATTGGATGATCTTGGTCGACATTCCTTCTTGACTTTTTCTTGTGCCTCGGTTGATAAGTTTACTTTTATGGAAAACGACGTTTATATGGTTGCTGATGAAGAAAAGTGTAAAGCCTTGAAAATGGCATCTGATTTGTATATTCATTAAATAAAATATGTCTGTAAGTGAAGACCAAAATTGCCTGTAATTTATATAATAATTTCAAAAGAGAGAGAGAGGTCAAACATATCGCATATCTTGTGTTCAGTTTATAAATAGCTTATATCGCACAAAAGTATTCCAAATTGAGTTAAATTCCGAGCACAATGACAACACACGAAACCGGTGGAGTGGCTTCAAGATGCAGAAAAATAAACTATTTTTTATTTACATTATTTATTAACAGAATTTATTCATATCATTTCAAGAAGAAAGCTGTTTCTAGATAATAAGTGTCAGCTCTTTCTTCTATATTTAAAATATACAAACTTAAATCAATTTTGATAAGAGTCCTGCCACTCCACTAGCTTGCTCCTGGCTTTTATTACCACCACCACCACCAATAAACGTACCCATTAGATTACCAATTTGGCCAAGACTACTTGTATGTTCTTGATTGCCTCCTCCACCGGCCATACCCACCGCAAAATTCAAGAGACTACTCACACCATTAGCATGATCACCACCAGCCTTTTGACCCATATACAACTTAAAGGCCATCGTAGCAGCGTGCTGAATAGCAGACTCCTTTCCATCTTTAGTGGCTGTTGGACCATTACTGATGCCAAATAATTTGGCAGCGATTGCCATGGCAAAGCCAAGAAGGGTACTAAGAGTACCGTTAGACTCTTTCTCATTCTGCTGCATGGCCTGAACAGCTGCAGCGTTACCTACTACCTCGGGTGTGGCTGGTTCGGTTGGATTATCAACAAGTTGCTGATAATTTTCTTGTGCTTGTTGGATCTCTTCGGGCTCAGCAGGTTTGTGGTCGCCAATACTTCCTAATAAGCCTGTCAAAGCCTTATCAAATATACCACGGTCTTCGTTACTGGTCTGTGATGCTACGTTGGCAGCAGATTGAGCGGCTAGTGTGTGTGTGTTTTTGGTGTTATTCTCCTTTTATATTATAGTACAAAAGTTGTTATACTTTACCTTCTTTGAAAAAATTTGCCATTTCAAAATAAAGTTATGTTGTATGTATATCTTCAAGTGGTTTATGTTGTTTGTTTTAAGTATAGAAAAAAAAATAGATACAAGAATATAAAAAAGAGTTATTTTTTACCTTGTAACGTGTCTTCGAAACCGTGGATTTATCTTTTCAAGACATTTGTCGGACTTGGCTTTCAATACATCATTTTAGTTTTTTTTTTTTTTTTTTTTTTTTTT
>VCJG01000797.1:43381-53584 GCA_024140375.1 Backusella westeae
CAAAACTTTTAGAAGAAAACGAAAACGATAAATTCTCGTATGGACCTGGTCTTAAGCTAAAAACAGTAGAGGATCAAGATGAAGAATTGTTTCAAACAGCCCGTCTGATTAACAACGGATGCTATGCCAACATAATCGTGCATGACTATCTTCGTACCATCCTTGGTACATCTGCCAAATCCGACTTTACCCTCAACCCATTAGAGGATGCCAAGCCTCCTCTCTACGGAAACCAGGTCTCCATTGAATTCAATGTGATTTATCGCTGGCATGGCGCCATTGGTGAAAAGGACGCAGCATGGCTTTCCAATGTCATGAATGTATTGATGGACACGATGAAGAGTTCAAACATCACACCAAAAACCGATGGCTATGACCGCACACTTATCAACAAGGGAAGCACAAATTCTAGCCTGTTTGATGAAATCCTAAAGGTTTTTAACGAAAAGTTTACCAAGGCCAGTCCAGAAGAACTTGCAAAGGGACTTCCTATCTCGGGATCTCACAGAAATTTGGAGACGGGTCAGTTTCCAGATGCTGATATTTTAAGAAATTTACGATCAGGTTTTGAGCAACCAGCTTCTGAATTGGGGTAAGTATCTGGGGTTTTGATTATGAAATCTTATGTTTCCTAAAATAAAACATTAGTCAAGGAAGAACAACCCCAGCTGGATTAGAACATGTTGAGATTGCCGGTATTAAGCAGGCCCGTGCCCTTGGTACTTGCAGCTTTAATGATTTCAGAAGAAACTTCAATCTGGTACCCCTCAACACATTTGAAGACTTTACAGATAAAAAGGAGGTCCAAGAGGCTTTGAAGGAGCTCTATGGAACACCCGATAACGTGGAACTGTACGCAGGCGTCATGGTCGAACGACCCAATCCTGTTGGTCTTCGATTGCCATATACCATGACAAGAGCTATTTTAAGCGATGCTGTAAATTTACTTCGCAATGGTAAGATGATCTCTCATAAAATTAAGTGCTATATATAGATAATTCTCCTAAATACATTTGCGTAAATATAGATCGATTTTTGGTAACTGAATTGGTGCCTTCCAATATAACTAATTGGGGTTTTGAATATTTCCAAGGTGATAAAGAGGATCATTTCCGCGTGTTGCCTAAAATGATTAGAAATTTACTTCCTCAAGCGGATGCCGCATCAGGTGCTCCAGCTTTTACATCAGAAGAGTTTGATTATTTATTTAATGTTCCATCAAATGACGCTTAAATATATTTATATTGGTTTTTTATTATTCTATATTTTTTATTAAATAAATCACATATATTACAATAAATAAAAGGAATGATATATATAATTAGTGGCTGGGGTATCATTTTTTCTATAGGTTTATAAATAATCATATACATTTCGTTTTGAAAGGTTGTGTGTGTGTGTGTGTGTGTGTGTGTGCGGATGATGGATTTGTGTAATTTGAAGAGAGAGGGATCTGCGCAGAAAATAAAAATAAACTATTAAAAAAAGAGAAAGGCTGAGCCCAAAAACTATCAAAAAATGCGTAGAGTGGGGGGTTGTCAGTGTTTAAAATTTCCAAAGCGTTAAACAACAGCAAGCTCATAAGCTGGCACCGTCTGCTCTTCATATACCGGTAAAGCCTCTTCATACTCCAATTGATTCAGAAATTGAGGAACAGGCAGTGTTGGTAAATCCGATACTTCATCAAACACGCCACGAAAAGCGGTATAGTCTTTGATTTTTTCGGGTGAATGAATGCCATAACCTAGTGTCCCAATATGGATAGGAATGCTTGTGAGCTCGGTCCCGTGTGACCAAATCATCCCCTTTTGTTTGATGATGACGGATAGCTGGTATGCACCGGTGAACTGTGGACTGTAGTTGAAGGATGGAGTGGCATCAAGTGGAATCTCCAACAGGTGTTCAGCTTCTTCATTGAATGATACCATATTGGTTGTGCTGCTGGCGACCAACTTTTTTGACTTGACCTTTCCTTTACTGCTCCAAGTTTGATTGTGAAATAACTTTAGCGTGATGGACTCCATCATTCTTTTGGTGCTGTCTTTTCCTGATAAAAAGACTAATATTTTGTCTCCAGGAACATAATCAAGGGATGTCAACTTTATGGTGATGGGCGATAAACTGTCATCATTGTCGGATATGTTGAAAGTCATTGGGTTTTTGAGAATGTTTGTTTCAATCAATGGCATATACAATATTGACTTTTGAGCTTTGAGCAAGTTGGTTCCATCAGCTTGATCAAGATAGACTGTCAAGTTAAAGTTGGAATGGTATGAGATTCCTTCTGATTCTGATACAATATTCGAGGATGGTGGAAAATTGACCATTGGCAATTGAACAATAAATGGACGCGTAATTTCTTCTTCTGCGGTAAAGTCGTTTTCGGTTTTTTTTCTTAATATCACCTTTTGTGAGCCAAATAGCTGTTTATTGTAAAGAGGTTTGGATCGGGCCATGGTGTATACTGATTCATTTGCATGAAATACAATTCTAACTTTGTCGGCCTTTTCTGCTAAACTTTGAGATAAATTGAGTTTTATAAAACCTTTATAGTAATGTTAGCCATTTGATTTAAAGCAACGGGATATGCATGCATATCTATTTTCTCGTCATACCTTGGAATACTGATCCTGGGCCAAATACATGCTGACCTTTGATGGACCATCCAAATTCTGGTAAAAGAGAGATTTCTAATGTCATTTTTTTTAAAAAAAGAGAAGAATGAATTGTTTTGTATATGATAACGAAAGAAGAAAAATTAATATATTTGAAATTTTGTGCTGCTTTATATAGCAGCGAAATCAAAATCGGTGATTCAAATCAGGGTTTGCAGCATAACAACAAATCTGTGCGGAAACAGCACCTATTAGTAAAAGAAAAAGACTCGAGGGAGTCATTCTTTTTTCGATGCTACAGGAGAACCTCTCTATAGTAATACCGGATATAGTAATACTTCTCTATACTAATACTTTTTTTTCAAAAATTAAGCAGTAATTTTCCAAGAAATAAAAAACTCTCAGCCATTTCTTTCCTTGAATAGTAATAGTAATACAATTTTAGACTTGCGAAGTGTATTATAATAGAGAGGTCCCCCTGTATGTCATTGGCACTCATTTTATCTAGGTTATGTTTCTTTTTCTCCTTATTTTGAATAAAGTAAATAGATAGGTGAAGGTGTGCCAAGTGAACTTCTAGAATATTTCCTCTCGGCATCAAAACGCCAAGTCAATTTTTCTCGGTAATTCAAAATCACAAAAAGTGACTGGAATTTTACCCCCATTGTAACTTTGATGATTCACTGTGTATCCAACAGTCATCATAATTTTATTGGCGAGTTGTCAAGAGGCATATGTTAAAAATGACCATGTTATGTTCTATTTACTCATTGTTACTGTTATTGTTATTTTTAGCAGTAGTGGTAGTTATTTCTTTGATTCAAACTTTTAGCCCTATTTTTTTTATAAACAAGTTCACATGGTAAAAAAAATATAAACAAAATAGACCATTGCTAATGGGCATGTTAGCAATTTTCGAATTGCTGCGGTTACATCCAATGCTACCAGTAGATCATTTTATCACTTTTTTAATTATTAATATGAAAAAATGCTAAACGTCAGATCAAAAAATGGATTAATAATGTTGTGTAAACGTGGCTGAAAATAGAAGCATAGGAACGTAATGTTTTGTTGGTATTGTTCGTATGATCAATGATAAGACAAGTTTTTAGGTTTCACGTATTCAGAGGGTCATCTGGAGTCTGGTTGTACGAGGATATTACCGCAGCCAAGATGTGACTCTCCTTGGCGCCTTGTCCACTCATGTTTAAGATCAGAGGCTGTCATCGAATGAGTAAGCCATATTACACATATTGATATAAAAAATGGGGAATCATTGTTTAAAAAAAAACATCAATCCTCCAGATCAGAAAATGTAACAACCGATAAGATAAATTTTGTTATAGTTTATTTCTTTTCCTGTCAATCGCGGAATACTATTGGCATATCCATCTCAATTTCTATGCATTCAAAGTTTTCTCTTTTTCTTATATACCAGACACCATACGACCTTTGCCATTCAATTCAATTGTAGTTTTTCTTTTCGGTTTCTGTTTAAACTGTAACCTTGTTCGATGGTATATTTCTCCCATATGTCTATTTACATGGTATCATAAGAAAATCCTTTTTTTTTTAGATCAATAAAATAAGACCGTCTATTTTTTCTTTTTCTTTGTTACGATGATCGTTATTAGCGAATGTGAATGATTTCACTCGAGTACATTTGATACATTTTGGTCAACTAGCGTTCAATCTTTTTCCCTCCACTATTGCAGCCGAGTTGAAATAATCTTTACTTGCTCAAGAAAAATCATACATAAATAGTACATATAAGGTGACTCACCATTTAAAGAAAGAAGGAGGTCTTTTCTCTAAATCGAGAAGATCAAGTCTCTGTCAATATGAAAAATCAATAGTAGCGACTATATTTGCATAATCATACATGTGAAATAATCTGCTCTTATTATATTATATAAATTGTTGCGGGTTTTTTATGAAGCCATTACCATTAAATTGTGATAATCTTCATTAATAGCCTAAAACACTTTTCTATTTTAGATTATTTCTTTTTTTCCTTATTCTGACTCTCCCTTGTAATAGTTACATCGTTACTGATAACAATTGAAGGGCTATCAGCTTATTAGTAATACATTTAGATCATCTCCTTCCTATTTTACATTATTTAATGAATAAATAGATTGAAATCACTTGTTGTGCGTAAAGGGGAATCGGTAGTCTCGATTAGGAACTAGTCATCAACTTTTTGTTTTATGAGAAAAAAAACAAACATGCGTTATTTTGTTACGAATGTCTATTTGCTGCATTTTATTATTAAATGCTGTAAAATAATGATGAAGGTGAAGTATTTTAAATAAACCTTATTTGACATCCAAACATAAATGTTGGTGCCACTGGTTCATTAAATAACACACTATGTATGTATACCCATTTGTAAGTAAAGAGTATATCCGAACGCCCGGAATAAGCGAAAATAGGAAGACACTTGATTTCATGCAAAATATGACGAGATATCATTTTTATTTCAAAGTAAATAAACACGTAACACCATTTTCAGGCAAATGATTTATTTTTGTAACTTATTCAAGCACACGCTGTATCGAGACTAATTGCTACAATATGTATTGCTTTGTCAGCATGAATTTAAGAAAGAAAAGGGTATTGAAAATGCGATACGTAATAACAAGATGTCACTGCTTTTCAGTATTTTTATTCATAAAAAATATACATCCATTTACAGGAAGGCGAGTTTATGTTCTCTCTTTTAATTCAATCCTTGCGAAATCCTATTTTTCATGTCCTACTTTTTGTACCAATCATTGGCATTGACACTTGTCAAATTGAAGCCCTTCATATCGTTTCTTCCTTCCAGAGTTTCCAACTTTTGTGCATTTGCCTTCATGGTTGCTCTTGCAATATCAATATTTTCATTCAATGACGCTTGGTCTAAACACAAAAGTCAACATGAAAAGCCTATTCTTTACACACAAAAACACACCTTTTTCAATCAACTCTTTTGCCTGCTCAGTTGGTAATTTAATAAACATATCACCAAAAAAGGTCCACAGCTTCTTCTCTATGGGGAGGAATCAATAACCACGGTGTTGTGAATCCAGGACTTATTTGTTATACCATTTCCTACTTTCTTTTTGATTTGTGTCAGGGCTTCTCTGTTTGAGTTTCGTTTTCGATCATAATCAACCACCTTTTCAATACAATTCGCAAAAATGAGCAATGCATAAAATGGACGCTTTCGTTTGATCTTGTTTTTACCAATTGTTTATTAAAAATAATCTCTTCAGCCAAATGTTCCTTTTCGGCAAACACTTTTTTTTTTATTCTTTCAGTGTTTGAAGGTTGTTTCTTCTTCTTCTTTTTCTTCTTTACCTTGTTCGAGTTGCTGACTCATAGAATTTTTTTTTTTAAAAATATATAAGCAAAAGAAGTTAAATAATAAAAAAAGCCACTGTTAATTTTTAGATTACGCCAAGTTTTCACTGGCCGATTCCTGTGTGCAAACACTTTTTCATTTTTCCTGCAACTTTGTTTTCTTTCAGAGAGTCAGTTTAGGTCCATTCATCTCGCTGTTTTTTGGACACCGTTACATGCACTACACTTTTCACTACAAATTAAATTATTGTAATATCTAAGCCCTAATTTATTAAATACACTTTTTATTTCCCTCAAGGAGTGCGAGTTTACCAGTGACAAAAAAAGGCTCAATAGCAAGCAATGTTTCTATTGCTTCACACATCCAGGGAGAATACTCGTCCTCTCCCGAAACACCATATATTAAAAATAAAACAAGTAAAAAACCACTAATGATAAGCCTAATGAGCCTGCTAAACCAATTGTGATTGCATTCGGAGAAGCCCAGCTTGGAAATTTACATCACAATGGTTTATTTAATATATGGAAGATATATGCGATTGTTTTATTTATTTATTTCTAATATCTAAAAGTACAAGTTGAAAAGAAAAAAGTGGGGGTATGAGCCTTTGTTAACTTGTTTTTTGGAGGGATCTTCTAAGCGCTTTTAGCCATCTTTTCTTTAATATAGGACTCCATTTCACACAAGTTGTCCATATTTAATCTTCTCATATTTTTAGTTGCCAATCTCTTCTTCAACATTTCAATTTTATCAACAATAGTAAATCCCCACTTGTCTTCCAAGGTGACATCTATATTTGGTTGTCGAAGTAGTAATTTCAACATGGTTGTTCTTCCTTCAGATAAAGCGATATCAACTGAATGGTATTCTTCTGTGGGATCTGCCCAGTTGATATCCCATCCAGCGGTCAATGCAGTCTCTACCCATTTTAGGTCATTCTTGCGTATCGCCTTGAACCAATATGGACCCAGATCGTCAACCTCGTTTTTTGCCAAGTGCGCACCGGCTTCTCTTAGCAATCGAACAACCTCTTCTCTCTTTTCCATCACGGCATCAAAGAGTGGTGTGTGTCCTGATTGATCACGAATATGGATCGAAGAACCGTGTAAAAGTAGGTATTCAACGATTTTAAGGTTTCCCTCTCGACAAGCGACATGTAAAGGCACTCTTCCATCATAATCGATGCAGTTCAAGTTGATAAGTTCTCCTGCTCCTTCTACCAAAAGTTTCAATCCATCCAGGTCATTGGAACTTGCAGCAGAACAAAGCAAGACAGGCCCAAGGGCACGTTGTGTCAATTGCTCTTCCTCAACCGACATGGTTAAATCATCATCATGAGAGTCACCATCAAGCTCCTTTTTGGCTGCACTTTTACCAAGTGCCGAGAAACGAGTAAGGATGCTGACAAGTAAACTGGTACGGTTCGAGTTTGCACTGAAACGCTGATAGGGTGCTTTAATCGTCAGCTCTCCTCTCAAGTTTTTGGTCATCATTTTTCGAACATGTGCAGGATTATTGGGTGTTTTTCCAAGCAGATAGGCCAATTTTGTTAGTGCACACTCTGGTGTCATATCAGCACCGGCCACAACACCAATTGCAGACAGTTGTTTTCCTGTGGCATATGCGTCTGTAACAAGACCCTTACGGCATTGGGTGCAGTTGACAATGACAACGCCTCGATCACTTGCCTCCTTTAACGAACGCAAAAGCTCTGGTCGAGCTGGAGCGTTACCTGCGCCAAACGTTTCAAGCACAACGCCTTCCAAGGGGGGTGCAAGGAATGCACGGATAGTTGTTTCGTTGATACCAGGGAAGAGACGTAAAGACCCAACGTTCGGGCTTAATTTTTTGTTGACATCAAATTTGGCGATGTGAGTTGGACGAAGGACAAGTGGCCATTTTACATCTACAAAATGGGAATGAGATGAGGGGACATACATTTTTCTCGCTTACTTACCAATATTAATACCAACATCCACCAGTGATGGTAAATTGGGTGAATCAAACGCCTCAAAATCCACGGCACTGATTTTACTTGTACGATTACCTCTATACAACTTTTTACCAAAGTAAAGGGATACTTCCGGAATGACAAAGTGACCAGCAATTGTCAATGCACCAAGTAGATTCTCGACGGCATCGTTTCGTACTTCAGTCAAAGGAACCTGTGATCCAGTAATGATCACTGTTTTACTATATAAACAAATAAATAAATCATCCCCCTTTTTTCCTTATCATATCTTACCCTAACTCTTCCAACATAAAACTAAGAGCACTTGCAGTATAGGCCATTGTATCAGTACCATGAAGGACAATAAAGGCATCGTACATTTGATAATTTGCTTGGATATCACCAGCAATTCTAACCCAGTCTTTAATAACTGTCAATAAAACCAGGACCTATTAGATTAGGTTTAGATGTACATCCTTACCTGACATTGTAATGTCGCACGAATCTAAAAGTGGAGTATATTCCAAAATTGAATATCTGTTTAAAAAAAAAGTGGGATGTTGGGTAACCAATCGTGAGAAAAATTACTTATGAAAAAAAAAAAAACTTTAACATACCTTATTCTTTTTCCATAAAGACTAATAGGTGTGATCAAACTTGGTAATTGGACTTTTTGTTGATGCCCTCTTTTCTCTCCTTTTTGCTCGATAAAACGAACGGTATTTGTGACACTACCAAAATCCTCTTTATTAAGACCATCCAGACTGTCGTGTGAGCTGCTGCGATGTAACGGAGGTAACTCGGCTGAATTGACTGGATCATGAAAGCGTCTTACTTTAGATAATGATTGGGCAAGATAGTTGGGCAACTGATGATGAGGCTTTTAGTATCGCTTTTGTTTTACAAAAACCAAAAAAACACTTACTGGGATATAACCATGCTCGGGCGTATGCTTCATACCAATGGTTCCACCTGTATAGATGACAAGCACTCTTGATACATCTTTACGTTCATTTTAATAAAAGAAGGTTCTATATAGGGGCAATACATTACCTGGTGCGAGCATATCGTTACGATCAGCAGCAAGTTGATGCCCAACTGCAGCATTATCAAAAATCATGTTGTTTAAAACAGGTTTTGAAAGTGGTGGTGTTGTTGAGCGGTCACTATTACTCATTTTTTGTTTATCAATGAACTATTGAAAAAAGGCAAATAAAACAAAAAAAAAACATTTTTATACAAAAAAAAAATCCACCAACGGTGTTTTAAATTGCATTTAAAACCATGCACGGCGATACAAATCGGACATTTGAAAGATCGAGAGAGTAAAAAATGATCCTTCTCTTGATAGTTAAAATAGTTTAACAACACAATAAGAATAGCTTGGGATTTTACGATGTGATGAAATCAGGAATAAAAGAAAAAGAGAGAGACAGAAGAAGAGAAAGAGTTATTTTTTTTAAAAAAAAAAGAATGTATTTAAAGAGTCTATTTAATTAAATTCCATTTTAGATTTAGAAAAATCCAGAATGTGGGGTGAGAGAACGATCAAAGCCCTGAAATATATGAATTAAAGTTTGCTATTCTATTAATTATTTATTGTATACAACTATTATATATGATATATACAAAATGTTGATATAAACAGAGGATCGTGGCCATTGATTTATAAATCTATTTTAGACACAGGGGATACTAACTAAACATAGGAAATGACGACTAACGAGAGTTCCTCAGTGGAGATTTAGATGAAGCCAATCAATCTCTCCTCTCTTTTGCCAAGGTATCCATGTTGTTCAGACTTTCTCACTGTTTTATATTGATCCCTATGATGCTTTCATCAGCCATGATACCAAATATAACGAATCCCTTCAAGAAGTGTACTGTGACTTGATATATTACGATGAGGTTGAATCTTGTTTTTAACAGACATCGAAGGCCAAGGTAAAATGTGGGAAAGCAACACTTTTTCCGGTAATTTTGGGTTGGGTGTCGTTGTGGGCGAAAAAAAACGTCGCTGGTTGAAAAATAAAATGTCGTTTTGAACTAAAATGTCGCTGACCCAGAATTAAAATGTCGTTGATCCAGAAATAAGATGTCGCTGACCCAGAAATAAAATGTCGTTTGCCAAGAAAATAATTTGTTGCTGTAAATGAAATTAAAGTGTTGTTTAAGGACCAAAATGTTGGTTTTAGCTTATACAAATTCCTTCAGTAATGTGTAATACTAAAAGCAGTCGTTGGGAATCTAAGGCTTTAATATGTAGCTGGACTAACTGCGTTTTGCTG
>VCJG01000080.1:0-14144 GCA_024140375.1 Backusella westeae
TTATTTTTCCCCTTTTTCTCATCAATTTGTAATTTTTTCTCATTTTCTTGAAATAAACAGTATCTATTCTTACCTTAAATACCATTTTTGGCCTGTTTGGGCTTTGGTCGTTCTATTATCAACATGATTGTAATAGCCATTTTTTAAAATGCTTTTAAAATGTTAATTAAGGTTTTATTGGACATTTATTGATTGTATCAAAGTAATATTGATAATTATTATAATTTTATTTTAACAAACAAACATTATCATCATAATCATCATGAATGCTTCTCTATATGATCAAATCGGCAGTTATTAATAGAAATAGCCAATACACAACACTAGTCTTTGCATCACATAAGCCAATATACTTCAAATATAAGCACTTTATATTTAAGATCAACAAAAAAAAAAAGAAAATAGGGTGAATTAAGTGTTATTTATTTCAAATATATCAATTCTACTTGTATTCACATGTTTCAAGGTTGAATTACCAACTACTCTAGAATCATTTATAAAAAGATAGTGTAAACGATGATGGCGATGATCCTCCATGTAATAATAAAAGGTTACAAATCCCAATTCTTTACAAAACGAATCTAAAAAAGCTTTGTGACACCATTGTCTGCAAATGACAGAATAGTAATTTTATTGCCAAAAATTAAAAAAGCTGGGTATGATCTATCCCCGTTATTAATATAAAGTGTAATTGGTGTTTCTATACAGTCAGTACTGAGGATATTGCCGGCTGCAAACATAAAATTTTGCAACCGACAATATCCACCGTACCGACTGTATAACAAATAATACATTAAACTGAACATATACCATTACTATAGTACTCTGTATGGAATACTCGATTTGGAGAAACATAGCATCATTACAGCATTCATGTAGTATTATGATCCGAATTGTTCATTCGCTTAAAAGGATAATGGGTAGAATCACATCTTCTAGATAGTGACGAGCATGAAATCTAACTAATAAAACAGAAATCATGTCGAGGTGAATCAAATAGAAAAATATGAAACACACTTTAAGGAGAGGCACAATTATCAAATTCCGATTTTTTAAACAAAAGTCTTATTGTTGTCAAATTGCCTCATTGTGTTGCTTACAAGACATTGTAAAATATATAAAGTGCTGCATTTTGATTAAATTCGTGTATCATAATCCATGCCAAATTTTAGTTTTGTTGATCAAAACTAAAAGTAATCTTGTATTTTACATTACAATGCTTTATTTAGAACGATGAGAATGAGTGAGATTGGCTCCCGCATTATCAATATCTCTTTTTTTTATTTTTATTTTTAAACAAAAAGAAATGAAAGAAAAAACGATAAGAGAGATCGCGCAAATAATATCCCTCCCATAAAAACTTCTCTTTCGAATACGTTCAAGCATTGGAGTCAATCCTAACATTCTATTTATGGTTCATATATGTATATCCTGTCTATTATTTACGCATGTTAAATTTGCAGTTTAACCTTGTTTTATTTTTGTAATTGTTCATGTACACATTGATCCAATATAGCAGCGACAATTTTTTTATTATTATAACGTAATAATAGTACATTTTCCTCAGATCATTATAGAGATTTTAATAAAGATGTTAGGGATTTACTACTCGGAGTATAAAGGTGTGGCCCTAACTATTTTCACCAAAAAAGTAAATTCTATGCAGAAAAACTACTTTTTTGGAAATCAAATCATTTTTTACATGGATAGATTGAGAGCAAATATCTGGGGTTTTTCTACTCTGATATATTCGTAAATATGATGGTGGTGATGTTCATGTATTGCAGTTTCACTGTTATGTTCCCCTAAAAATAGATTAGGGTTAGCTGCAATGGCTCGAGTGTTTCTATATATCCAACTATTTATAACCCACAGGCTGTTCTAGACAAAGAGATTTCAAAAAAAAGGCAAAGGTTTTTACATAACAACGTATGCACTTTTACTAATATTAAAAATGCACATATACATGAATAATGTAGATTGCGCTAGTGTTTTCTAGGAAAAAAAAAAGAAACTTTAAAGAGAAAAAGTCAAGATATGGCAAATAACATGATATACTACTTCTACTGAAATTGCTGAGACAATGATCTGTAAAGCTATCTTTTTTTCTTGTAACAAGTAGAGTTTGTCACTGTCATAAATGTGTCAAATGTTTATATGAGTTTCAAAAATGATTTTTATGTCCTTTACTCCGCAACGAGGACCCTGATTTAAGATCCTAAGAAAGATGTATAAAAGGAACCCTTTCATTAAGTCAGTTATCGATACTCACTCAATTTTATCAGTGGAATTTCATATCATGCAGTCTAAGTTTATCCGCTTGTCAATTGTTGCTCTTGCCTCCTTGGCTTGCTTGACATCCGCTGCACCAGCAGCATCTGCTGAATCAAGTGTTGACCTTGGCTATGATAGCACAGCCCCTGTTTTCACCGGCTCTGCAAATGGTACTTTCACTACTACTATATACAAAACTATAACCTACTGCCCAACTGATTCTACTACCACCAAGACTCACCATTCTACTACTACTACCACCAAGACCCACACTCCTACTACTACTACCACAACTCATCATCATCATCATCATTCGTCAAGCAAGGAGTCTGATTCTACCAAGACTAAGACGAAGACGAAGACCAAGACCAAGACCAAGACTGTTACTGATTCTTCAACCAAGTCCTCTACCAAGACAAAGACCAAGACTAAGACCAAGACTAAGACTTCTACTACCACCACTGCTACCAGTACTACTACTACTGATGCACCTACCACCACCACTACCGATGATACCACCACCACTACTGATGACGCCACTACTACTACTGATGCTGAAAACACTACTACCACTGATGAAGCTACTACCACTACTACTGATGAAGCCACTACTACTACTGATGCTGAAACCACTACTACCACTGATGAAGCTACCACTACCGACGATGCTACTACCACTACCGATGAAGCTACTACCACTGAGGATGAAACCACAACCACTGAAGATGCCACCACTACTGATGAACCTACCACTACTGATGAAGCCACTACTACCGAAGAGGCAACTACTACTGAAGATGCTACCACCACCGAAGATGCTTCGCCTACTGACGATGAATCAACCACTGATGATGCTTCGCCCACTGAAGCCACAGAATAGTTTAAACCATAGCTCTTTTTACATTTGAAAATAATCAATAGCATTTAATCAATAAAAAATTCTTTATACTTGAACTCTTTCTTTCTTACATTTTTGTGTAATCAAAACTTTTTATTTTTGTAGCATAATCTCATAATTAATTTTGTCAAGTAGTTTGTTCCTTTTCAACTGGTTAGAGACAAACCAGAAGGCATGCTTATTTATCTTTACCTAACAAAATGATTCGTAATTAATCCAACTCAGCATTTGAATTCACTTTTAACTGTTTTTAATTGGTTGTGCAAGCACCATGAAGATGTCTCAAATCCCAATTTAATTTTACATGTCTTGACCAATTTAACTGAATTGGAGCGTTACTAAGCTTTTTCATGGGGACAGTCATAAAGAAAAGAGGAATGCCTTTGTGGAACACTTTTTTACTTTGTCCAAATTCAAAGCATGATCAAGTTAAAAATGGAAATTCTATAACCAAATTTGGTAAGTTTATTTTCGCAAACCGCTGCGAGATAAGCCACGGATTTTTAAAATAAATCTATTTTTTTTTTTTGGATCTACAAAGGGGATCTTAATCTTAAATTCAATCATGTCTACCGTTGAAGAAACCAAACCCGCTGTTGATATTGAAGCTATTTCAAAGAAGAAGGCAGAGGAAACCACATTTGCTGAACTAGTAAGTTGAAGGCCCGAGATCAAGTTTATTTTAAAAACTAATTGCTTATTAATTCAAAAAGGGTGTAGCACCTCAATTATGTGAAGCCTGTGATAAAATGAACTTTAAGCATCCCACAGAGATTCAAAAGGAATCTATTCCTTGGGCAATTGAAGGTCGTGACATTATCGGCCTTGCCCAGACTGGTTCAGGAAAAACCGCAGCCTTCGCCATACCCATCATCCAAAGACTATGGGACAATCCTCAGGCTTTCTTTGCGTGTGTTTTAGCGCCCACCAGAGAATTGGCTTATCAGATTGCAGAGACGTTTGAATCATTAGGCAGTGTGATTGGTGTTCGATCCGCAGTTATTGTTGGTGGTATGGATATGATGTCCCAGTCAATCGCACTTTCCAAGAGACCACACATTATTGTGTGCACACCCGGTCGTCTTCAAGATCACTTGGAAAACACAAAGGGATTCAGTTTGAAGAACTTGAAATATTTGATTATGGATGAAGCTGATCGTTTATTGGACATGGATTTTGGACCCAAGATTGATCAGATTTTGAAGGTGATTCCTCGTGAACGCAACACCTTTCTTTTCTCTGCTACAATGACAACCAAAGTGGCTAAACTCCAGCGCGCCAGTTTGCGTAAGCCTGTCAAGGTAGAAGTGGCTACAAAGTACTCGACGGTCAAAACTTTACTTCAGTATTATCTATTCTTCCCGTTGAAGCACAAGGATTGCTACATGGTCTATTTGTTGAATGAATTGGCCGGTAATTCCACCATCATCTTTACCCGCACTTGTCACGACACACAAAAGGTCGCCATCATGCTGCGTAACCTTGGATTTGCAGCTGTGCCTCTTCACGGCCAACTCCCTCAGTCAAAGCGTCTTGGTGCACTCAACAAATTCAAGGCCGGCCAGCGCAACATTTTAGTGGCCACCGATGTAGCGAGCAGAGGTATCGATATTCCATTGGTTGATGTTGTCATCAACTACGATGTGCCTCAATCTTCCAAGGATTACATTCATCGTGTTGGTCGTACCGCAAGAGCCGGTAGATCAGGTAAATCCGTCACATTCGTCACTCAGTACGACGTCGAGTTGATTCAGCGCATTGAAAAGGATTTGGATCGCAAACTGGATATATTCCCTGCACAAAAGGAGGAGGTCATGGTTTTACAGGAGCGTGTTGATGAAGCACAGCGTATCGCTACTTTGGAATTGAAGGAAACACAAAACGGTAAAAAGTCTAAACGCGGACGCAATGATGACGACGATGACGACGATGTCGATCAAGAAGAAAGCGGAAGGGTTGTGTCAAAGAAGAAGTTCCAAAAGGGAAATAAGGGATACAACAAGAATAAGAGACGTTAGAGCATCCATTTGTTTATTTCATAGATTAATAATAGCATTTATTAATAAAAAGTCATATTTTAAATATTTGTAATTTATTATTCATTTAACGGATTAGAGCTTGGAGGCCTTTGTAGCCAACTCCATTCTTCTCTTGGCAGCAGCCATTAAAGCAGCGCCTGCTCTAGAGCTGGTTGGTCTACCCAACTTCTCGGAAATCCAGTTTCCGGTCTCAACTAAACCGTTCAAATCAATGTTTGTGTGCATTCCCATTCCATGGAGCATATACACAACATCCTCGGTTGCTACATTTCCCTTGGCACCAGGAGCATATGGACAGCCACCTAAACTCAACCAATTAAAATGCTGTTATTTTTACACCCAATCACAATGTCACTTACCAAGACCAGCTACTGAACTATCAACCACTCGAATACCATACTAGTGACATTGAAACATGAGCTCAAGTTGTAAAAAGTGCTTTTTCTCATAAACTTACTTCAAGAGCCTTCAAAATATTGGCTAAAGCCTGGCCATATGTGTCATGGCAGTGAACAGCAAGTGCTTCGGCAGGGACTACCTTTAAGACATGCTCCAACATCTTGGCCATTGATCCAGCAGTTCCAACACCAATAGTATCACCCAAACTGATTTCATAACATCCGGCATCATACAACTCCTTTGCCATTTGTGCGACTTTTTCGGGATCAACCTCTCCTTCATAAGGGCATCCCAAGACACAAGAAAGATATCTATCATTGATGGGTTAGCACAAGAAATGAAATAGTATCAATCTACTACTTTACCCTCTTGAATGTACACCCGCATCATTTGCCTTCTTTATCACCTCCTTTGCTCTTTTAAGGGCTTCTTCAGTAGAGCAATTCGTGTTTTTTAAATTAAAACTTTCAGTGACTGCTGCAAATAACGCAACTTCTCCGGCTCCAGCCGCCACGGCTCCTTCAAAACCTTTCAAATTGGGTGTCAAAACAGGATAATTTACACCAGGCTTCTTTTTAATGGAAGTGAAAACTTGTTTATTGTCACCCATCTAAGAAAAAAGAAGTGAGAAATACTGGGGACACCATAAAACAACTGCCTTACTTGAGGAACCCATTTAGGACTGACAAAACTAGTGGCTTCGATTACGGATAACCCGTTATTGGCGAGTCTTTCAATAAGCTCGATTTTGACCTCTGCAGGAACAAGGGTTTTTTCATTTTGAAGACCATCACGGGGTCCAACTTCAACAATTTTCACAAACTCTGAAAATGCAGGTGTCGAGTAATTTCTCTTAAAAGATGATTTGGCGGCCTACAAATGACGCGATTAAAAACGGTACACACATTCCTAGGTACTCAACACAAACCTGTGCAAAGGCTCTCGAGGCAGCAGAGAGGGACATAATGAAACTAAACTTGTAAACAAAGAGAAATATCAATAGTACGAGAATTTATTTGAAAGCTTTTAGTAATAGTCCCACGGTCATGTGTCGGCAAAAATCTTTAAATCTTTGTGACTCACTGAAAGGGCAATGTGAACGGTTCAATGCGCTTTAGTTCAAAAGTAAAATGAATATTTTAAACATTATGCAATGCCCAAATGCATAATGTTTTCTAACCATTGAATAATTGAGCTTTTTTTTTCATGAAAGTCGCGAAAGATTGCCCAAGAACTTTCTTAATAAAGACAAATTGATCCCATAACACTAAACTAACCAAAACATTATGCATGAGAATGTTACTTAGCAATACAGACAAAAAAAACAGTTACAGATGATGAACGATGTGAAACTACTTTTAATTTATTTTAAGCTTATATATACATGCAATTGAAAATGCTATTAGATTGCTTTTTTTAAGACTTAATACTCTTCATCAGAAATCGATGGGTGATGATGTAAAGCGGAATAAAGAGTGCTGTTCTGTCGATTTAATACCCAGCAATCAGGTACCATTAAGAAGTAGCGCTCCATAGCTTCTCTGAATCGAATACGATATTGCCGTGGCGACACAATGGTAGGCTCTTTGCCTCCTCCGCCAAGAATACCGGTTTCTTTTACCCAGCTTTCCAATTTTTTATCCCACGTAAAAGTACGAATAAAATCTACAACATAGAACATAAGTAAACTCAATCACAAGCAAATCATATATATATATATTACCAACTATGCCAACTACTAGTTCCTGTCTTTGTTCATCGATGCCTACTAGTAAAGAGTAATCCATAATATTACTATTACATAAGAATAGTGTATCATTATGCAATGAGCTTCTCAGGATTTCTTTGGAATGTGCTCTTATAAATAAGGGTGACTGATAGATAACTATTTGTTAATAGACAAAAGATTAGTCCTACATGTATATGAATTTAAGATGAATAGAGAACATACGCTCAACAAGATTTTCATCTAGCAGAACCTCATCTTGTTTTCCAGTAGATTGGACATGTCTGTTACGCATAGACCCTTTCAAGTCAAAAATCTATAAAGAAAGAAAAAGTTTGAATTAATTGAACTTTCGATCATGTTTAAAACCATCATACCTTTTTAACATTCCTTTGATAAAATAGGTTTTCCATGACCAACACATCCATCCGCATAGATTTTCCTGCTGCAGAATTCTTATAGCCTATACTATAAAACCCGAATATTTTTGCTAATACCGTCGGCAATTCACTAAAGAAAGCTTCAGACATATATTGAAAGTAGTGTGGGGCAAATCCCAAAAACGCATCCAGTTCGTATTTTGACATTTGCTTCATTAATAATCGATCATCTAATAGAGCTTTTAGTCCCAAATTCCCTCCCTTTCTGCCTCGTTTATACCTTTTGTTTTGACAAATGCCGAACCAGATTTACCACCACATGCATCCCATTTAATACATTTAGCCAGAGACATGATGTAACTTTCACTGCATCCACAGTTCCTACGCAAGGCATCAAACTGTTCTGAAAAGAATATTTTACAGAAAAACTTTGTACCTCCAGTAGAAAAGTCTACAAATAAATAAGTAATCTACTACATGTGCTATGCTATTTTTGCTTACTATATCTCATATGAGTGCCAGACTCACGCAATAAGGTTTCCTGTATATCGGTTGGCGGCGCAGGTGTTTGTACTGCACTATCTATGGCGGTGACTTCTGAAGGAGCTCTTCGTTCTGCCTTTACTGTATCCGAATTTGAACCACTACCGTACTCTTGAATATCATGCATCTTTTCTATATAATCCTCTGAGCTAAGAGTATAGGCAATAATTGTACTGGGTTCATCCTCACGCACGACAACACATGAATCAGGAAATATATGCTCTGTTGGTAACCTTTTATATAAATATATTAGTATTTTTCTTTTGCCAGCTATTTGAATTTGCATAACTTACAATGGGAGCTCGAGAGGTAAAAGGTTCTTTACGCCACTATCCGGCAAGAAATTCGTTAATGTCTTCATAAAGGAGCTCTTTTCTGGAGAATGGCGTGATTCATATAACGTATCAGACAAGGACAAGTTGATAGACATATCATTTGGGTTGGACGAAATCATATCCGGATGGATATTGTGAAGATCACTAATAGACATATCATCCAGTTGCTGTGCTTTTAGTAAATCGGATGCAGAAGGGAGATCTCTATCGGTATCGTCTTCACCAGACATATCCTGTTGTCCGTCACTAAAAGGGAAATAAGGACGGGAGAAGGATCCTTGGCTGCTTTCTGGTTTACTATCAATGGAAACTTCAAGTGGTACTGCATTGGTCTCAATCACATTGCGGGTAAACGGGGCCATCGGTGAGAAATAATCCACCTCCGGTTCACTGTCATCTTGGTCTTCATTATTAGAATCGCAGTCAGCATCTTCACCATCATCGTGGAACGGAAGCATTCTATCAGGATAGGATAGGTGACGGTGATTTTTTGATTTTTGAATTGGTATATGACGTTTGCTTTTTTTCTTGTTTTCGGGTGAATGATGTGGATGAAATTCGTCCTCTATGTCCTCTTGAACTAGCTCATTTGCTCGAGTATATACTTGGATGTACGTTTTTTTGCGGGGAAGCTTTGATCTAAATCGAGTGTCTCTTGAATTTGTTCCATGCCCAAGATAAGAGGAAGAGAGCTCTGATCTATGAATGCTATTTTTAATTTCATCAAAAATAGATTGTCCCAAGTCTTGAGTATGTCCAATCGAATTGTGGCGACGATGTGTACGGTAACCTGGTTGAGGTGACATAATCTTTGATTCATTCTTGATGGTATTCCTAGGTGACTCGCTTGTACTAAGATGTGGTGGTCTATATAAATCACACATGGGCGTACCTGGACCCTTTTGGTTGCTAATTAGAGGAACAGGGATACGTGAGGGTGTATAAGCAGCTGGAGGAGTTGCTGAACCTTTAACTCGCATAAATTTGGTCAGATTTCTTCTATTGTTACTGGCAGAATCGTTGTTTTCTTCGGATTTCAGCTTTTCATTCAATTCATTCATCAAATCCAGAGAGAATTGACGTCTTACTCCAGGATGCAGAAAGGTAAGCTTATTTTCTTTATACGACGAGCAAGTGGTGTCAGATGAGAGGGTCAAGTCATTGAAACTCTTATCTGATGGAGATACTGAAAGAATAGGTAGAACGGCAGGACTACTATTACTAATATCATTACCCTTCTTATCAGCACGATCAACAAGCGTGTCATTTGTTTCTCCGTCAAGACTGATTCCCAGCAATGGAAGGTCACCTACTTCTGTTGCACGTTTAGTTCGCTCATTATCAAGAGAGAGAATAACACCATCGGAAATGTCAGCTGGAAACATCTTTCGAAGATGGCTTGCTGTAAGCTTCTTTAGTTCTCTTTCAGGTTGCAGGTAATATCGAACAAAATCATTATACACAGCATCCCATCTTGCTACAAGTTGAAATAGTTTTCGTCGTACCCAATTCATTGAGAGAGTATCATTTTGATCGGAATTGGCATAGATATTCTGTACCAGTTGCAAAGCATCCTTCTTTTCACCCTGTGCTTCTAAAGACATCTCCTGTAACTCTGCCTTGCATGTTTCAAGTTTTCGAGGATCAACCAAATCAAACGGGAAAGATTTATTACGCTCTGCAATTGACTGGTAAAACTTGTTAATCTTTTGTCGTAATGTACGTAGCTCTTCTTCCTTAAGATCCATTTGAACTTTGCTAAGAATAAACAGTCTCATTGGAGGCGGTGATACTTCAAGTAGCTCTATAGAGTCGTACTGGAATCGAACAGCAAGATTCATATAACCAAAGTACCGCACATGATGTCTCACCATATCATGAGGGCAAATATCGGCACGACAATGCACACCCTTCTGGTAGAGAAAGATTTCAAGAAACTTACCAAACGAGTAGTTCCATGTATTCTCTGACATTGGGAGAACAGGCGTTGGCTTATTGCATTCTCTACAGTAGCTCCACATCAATAATTTATCGGACATACCCGGAAGTGGGCAGTCAAAGGATTCAATCATGACATTGATACGTGCATCACCATGAGCATACGATCTGTAATGTTGTAGCATAGGATGATCACACATCATCGAGGTACAAGGCTGATGAGCGTCAACGCACAAGTCCATAATGTATTGACCAAGTGTTTTGTCAGACGGAAAGCGATAAAAACTAAATATACGAATCTCGGGTCCACGACAAGGAACGGTAGTGACTGTACATACACTGGAATAAAGAACAACGATATTCTGGTGGAAAAAGGGGCTTATCGATTCTGGATTTTCCCCAATATAGGCATCCCATGCTCGTGTTATTTGGTGATGCTTGGCCATCAAATCATATTCTGCATCTATGCCCTCTTCAGTAGAACGACTAGGAACTTCACTTGATATGGATTGTTTTTCAAATGTAGAGCGTGTCGGCGAAGCAGAAAGTGGCATGTCTTTAACGGAGCTAATCGATTTACGATGACTTTGCTGAAGTAGTATCAACCTGTCGTCTATCTCCTTTAAGGTCAATAATAAATAGGGTGAAGGGAAAACCACATATTGGGAAACCGAAAGTATTGTTGTTTGGTATAACTTTATCAAGTCCACAAGATGGTGCCCATTTGTATTCATGCCATCCTCGTCTACATCAGTGGGATGCTTCTCGGCCTCCTCTAATGAACCACGATTCTTTGCAAAGGAATCACGCAAGATGGACGTCTCAAGTTTAAGATTGTTCACGACAAAAACCATAAAGTCGATCAAGCGTTTAATGACGGATAACGTATCATCCTTGGCCCCACGTAACACAATAGTTCCACCAAGTTCGGGCGCACAATCATCAAATATAAGAAAAGTCTTGCGTCTATTTGGCAACCATTCATGCATTATTGTACGAACTTCAAATGAACCGCATCTACCAAACGACACACTTTGCTGTAATTTATCGACAGAAGTTACAACCGTTGCTTGAGTACATCTAGCCACTGCTTCAATGACACTGTGTTTGACATTGTGAATAACGGGTATATTAGCAGCCAAAAGGAACTCGAGTGCAAGGCGAGAAACGTTGGATTTCACCAAGAGAAGCGAGGGCTTCAGAGCAACAATGCGACCTACCAGCTTACTAATGTGCTCGCGCTCTTGTGAAATGACCGGTGCAATTGATAAAAGTTGGTTCTCCATCTCTACTCTTGAATAATCCAGTGAAAACAAAAGGATAAGTATGCGAGGGTGGCTAATACTTTTTACCATCCGCTTGTGCACCATATTCTTTGTACACACCACTCCCTTTACATAGAAACTATCGGATGGAAGACCTCCTGGTATTTTTTTGATCTTGACATAGTGACGTACATCCATATCATCACCTGATCGCACATCAGGCTGGACATTGTTTGTGACTTTGAGCAGTATATTCATAATGACGTTTTCCCAATCCTCTTTACTCGTATTCGAATCATCCAGATTAATTTCTTCCATCAGCTGACGAAGCATCTTCCTAGCGTGTGAAAGTGCAGTGATGCTTAATTCGACGGTCTGTGGTGGTCCCGAAATACGGCGCTGACGAGGAGTTCTAAACCTTGACGACTTTGTGATATCCTGACCAAATGAGAATTTGTCGTCCCCGACATATGGTGATAAATGCGGTGATCGACCCTCCTGTCCATAGTCTGATTTCGGTAACCCTGATGTATTGATACGTATTGATCGCATCCGAGGAGACCCATTGTTTAAACTTTTACGTCTTGGGAAGCTAATAGTACGCTCTCGTCCTTTACGTTCATCTGACCATTTTATGCGCAGGCGATTTTCATAAGAGTCATCATCACTGTTAGCCATCACATCCTCTACCAATTCATCCCCTGATCTATGAGAGCTATTTGATGACACGCGGATACTGCTGTTGAGAGTAACAATGTTGGGTGGGCGTTCGTAGGGTTGATATTCTAAATCGCCACTCATATCTGCTTCCACATTATTCCCTTGGTAACCACAAAGATCGCTCTCAGTTACCACAGTTCCTCCACCTTTATCAAGATAGCCACTATGATTGGGGGAATACATTCCTCCCCGAAAGGGTGCTGGCGATCCATAGGGTGTCACAGCATGACGCGTATCCTCCAAAGGGGCAGAGTTGGATGTGTTTGATCGAGGTCGAGATTTCAATAACGAGGTGCCAGCATCCAATAGGCGTTTGAAACCCCCTTCCGTTGATGTTGCGGTGATAGTGGGCAGATTGTTTACAGTAGAATACGAATCGAGCGCATTCGGAGGTCTATCGTTTTGATTATAGTTGGTTGAAATAGGGATCTGTGCATCACTTGCAGCCAGGGGAGAGCTGCTCTGGTAGGAATTGCTACGAGCAGGTATTTCCAAAGCAAATGTGGTTGTGTCTTCACTGCCATAAGTACTACGTGTTTGCTTGAATGCTGTGGTAGGAATCTGCATTTTGGGCACTGCGCGAGGAGGTTTTTGAGACGGGATGATGGCGGAATAGGAATCAGTTGCTTGTTTCTTTGAGAGAGGCCAAGATATTTCTTGCTTGTAAGGAAGGTTGATGTTCTCTTCTTCTTCCTTGTGTTGCTGCTCGGCATAACAGAAATTACATACTCGGACCTGTCCTTTCTGCTTGTACATCTTGCCCGAAACAACGTGGGACGCACATTTTGCACAAAATATCTGTCCTACACTACATTTTTAGTAATAAGTAATCATAAAAAGAGACAAAAGCCAGACATATTTACCACAAGTACGACAGTGATGTTTCCTCCGTAACAAAGTAAAGGGCTTACGACACTTGTAACATTCTTTACATTGCTCGTCAGGCATCCAAAACTCTTTATCGTTCTTCTGGCCACGTAATCGAGCCAATATTTTACTGAGAGAATTTGAATTTGAAATGGAGAAATTGGTCACAACCGATTGAGTGTCACTGTCCATTGACATTTCTTTTGTTAGTGGAGAATTTATAAGATATTCGGGTGTGAATTCCTCGCTTGAGCCGGCATTGGCAGGAATGGCAAAGTGAACTGAGGAGCTGTTGTTTGACTGTATTCGGTCATGACTTGATTTTGAATTACCAACTGTAACGGTCGTAGTGGTAGTGGCGGTTGTTGGTGTCCGAGGAGCGGTTTCGGTATGGAAGTTTATCATGCTGGGTTCTTTTGGAGGAGCCTTGATAGTAGCAGACTCTGAAGTGGTGGTTGTCTCCAAAGAAGTAGTTGAAACAGTGTGAGGGATGGATACAATAGACTGTGGTTTTGAACTTGTATCAGATTGGCCCGATACCGCACTTTTGACCTTTACAAAGATTTTTGATAAGACGCCCTCGTCGTCTTGTTGGTTTTCGATGAGAGGATTAAAGTTAAAACTCGTGAGACTAGACTTTTTATCCATTTATTTTTATTGTCAAAGCATGACTTTTTAATAACAATTTTTTTTAAAGAAAAAGCGTTTTTCTTTTTTCTTATGCTGGTTTTCAAAAAAAAAAAAAAAAAAAAAAAAAAAA
>VCJG01000080.1:14156-31189 GCA_024140375.1 Backusella westeae
TTTCATCATACTTTTTTTTTTTCAAGTGACGTCTTTGTGATAAATAGCGATTGTTACCAATCAATTGAATGAACACTTAACCTATTGTTCATTATTTACTTTTTAGCTCTATTAAAGAGACAGCCACTCTCTCCTTTGCTTCATTAATCCAAATCAACGTGAACCATTCATTACTATAACAACTGTCTATTATTGCTTACTCCCTTTCAATGACAATATAAGGTAGTAAATTAACATACTAAAAAGTGGTCTGTTTTAGATGTACTTGATGTATATATATATAAGATGTGTATTTGTTTATATCATCGTTTTCACATGCTATTGATATGGAGTTATTGATATTATGCTATTGATTTAAACAAGTACTCTTATTATTACTAAAATTAAAGTATTTCTGTACATTATTATATAATTTAAACCACAAATAAACTTTTTCATCATCATAATACAGGGCTCTTTGTAAAAGCAGATCAATATTATTTCTCATTATGTGTGTTCATTGAAGAATGCCATGTATTGTGTTTCAGAAAAATAAATATCACCGATCACAATAGATCTGCTATAATAAACATAAATACCAACTAGAGATGTTGGTCACTCCAAGCAAATCTTTTGACTTTAGTTTATTATTATTATTTCCTTACTTGTAAAGCTACAATTTACCTGCAGTTCTGTTTTAACTTTTGTTTATTGTTTATTTTACATATTTGGTCGCTTGTTTTTTGTTATGAATAAGGAGAAGGCCAAAATGGAATTCCAGTCCCTCTCTTTCGCTTCTTTTACTTGTTTGAAATAATATATAAATCAAAAAGCTTGGAAAACATGGCGATTTCAGAAAAGAACACAACTTATAATCAAGATGATGATTGCTTGGTAGACTATGATGAACCAGACTACAAAACCCGTGGATTTAACGTAACTGGAATTTCAAATCAATTCCGTAAATACAAGAATAATCTGTCTAGGAGAAGTACCAGTTTTGTACTTGAATACAACAAAGAAGGGTTAATAAAGTGCCCGCAAAAAGAGGCAGTCTCAATGGAAATGATACGATCTGTGATTCTAGCCCAACACTGCCGTATAAAGAAGACTGATCTGAAATGGTTTGAGGATGGTATTAGCTGGTTGGCTCAAAAACAATATCAAGGATCCCCTTTTGAAAAAAATACCGTTGATCTACAAGAATTGGAAGATCTCGAACGATCATGTGAGGCTTATTTTGATGTACCTTTGGCTTTGTGTGAAAATCACTGGGCAGCCGCCTTTTTATTAAGTCAAGCAAAGAAGGGTCTAGGTTTTCATCGAAAATTACTTCAACCACCAGTAAAGAGATTCTCTCTTAAAGCTCTATTTCGAAAGCTTTGCTGTGTTCCTTTGGTAAGCAAATAAATATGTATTAGATTGTCTATCGTATAGATATAAAAGCTAACTCGTATGTGTTTAAGGTAACAAAAAAGAAAACGAGTCGTACATATCATTATGGAATCGATGACTGTAATGAAAATCACTGGACTTTGTAAAACAAATATGTATTATGACAATCATTCACTAGTATAAAGGAAAAAAAGATGAATGTATAGCATGATTGTTTTGTTGATTACCTTTTTCTTTTGTACAAATACAGAATACATCCGTTACTTGTTTAAATCAAAAAATAAAAAACTTATAAATTAAATATGTAATTTTATCACAATGATCGACATATTATAACTATTCATTAGATCAAAAAGCTTCAATAAACAAAAGAAAAAAAAAAGGAGGTTTATATACGTGTATCTTCAGGTTTTATTTTTGTTGATCTTAACGATATCCCTCTCTTGTATCAGGTTTAAGACCTGATATGAGTGTCTTGCCTGAATCTGTGGCTTCATCTGTATCATGTGTTGCAGCATCTGCGCCACTTTCCGTAACACCACCACTGCTTGAAGGCAACATCATACTGCCGCTAACGTTATTCTCAACGTATCGTGGCACAAAGTATTCGTTAGTATAATAGCCAGGGTTTGTTGATCCGTCGTGATACCGGCTATCAAAATATTCGCCTTCAACCTCTGGAGAATACGCAGAGGCGGTTGTACCTGTGTGAAGTGGGGATTGATAATAAGCTGTAGCCTTGGGAGAATCGGGGATATAATTTTCATGGCCAGGAAGATTTATTGCTGGTGGGACAAATGCACGGGCTCCAGTCCCTGCTAAGTCACACCGATATGAATCCCAGTGATGGGAAGGATTTGTTTCAAACATCGTATCTGAGTTGTTACTGGGAAGTGCGTTACGGCGCTTTTTTCGTCTAATGAAAAAGAAAAGTGATCCAGCTTTTTTTTTATATAAATATGAAAATTAGTCCACGTAAATAATACTGCATTAAATTGCCTATACCTATAAGAGCTGCTCCTCCGATTCCTCCAACAACCCCTCCAACAATGGCACCAGTATTATCTTCAGAAGTAGTATTTGCTATTTTTTTTAAAAAAAAGAATGAAGAGTAACTAAGTGAATACACATACTCGATATATATCATTTTTAATATTCACCTGGGATAGCCGTTGGTGTGTCAGAGTAACTCCAACTACGGGTAAGGGTCTGTGTTTGAGTTGCAGTGGACACCACTGTGGGTCCTGGTGCAAAATAAGGCGGCATAGGATATCCCGATGCTCCATACGGCGGAGGAGGAGGTGGTGGTGGAAGTGGTATTACGGTGCCATTCACGGTTACCCAGACTGGTGGCGGCGGCGGTGGTGGCATCATAGTGCCATTTACTGACCCCCAATTTGGTGGAGGTGGCGGCGGTGGGACGCCACCCCAAGCCATACTTGTAGGTACAGCAGTAGTTGTCTCTACACTAGTTGTTTTAACGGTTTTAATAACTGTGGAAGTTGTGGTCTTTGTGTCTTTATCTTCATCCCAATCTTCTTCATCGCTGTTGTCAGCTTTTCGCCTCTGTTGTTCAAGTGTTTTTGATAAGTAAATGTTTAAAATGGTTTGATACCATTCATTCTTTTTAATAAGCAAACCTGTATATTTATTTCACGTTTTATTGATTGAGTAACTGGAGTCGTAGATTCGGTTGTCCCTTCTATAATTGTTGCCGTGGCCGTTTTCTTTGTGGGAGTTGCTGCTACTTTTTTCGTTTTCTTATGCTTGTTTTTTGTCTTTATGGTTTCAATGGCTAATGGTAATATTGATTGGCCATGTCGACTAACATAAATGGTTCTTATGGTGCTAGTGATATATATAGGGTCGACGGCGTCATCTAAAGTATCACCAGTCTGTTTAAGGGGTAAAGTGTGCAATATTGAATGTTTTATCAGATGACCATCGATATCTTGTTATATTAGTATGTTTTTATAGGTATCATTTTATTTTAGATATTTTTACCATGGTGTTTGTGTATAATGAAAATGAAAGAGAAAGAAGGTATTATGATGAAGAAATATGAAAAACCTTCAAGATATTGTTGGGTCGGAGACATTTGACATGCAAAAGAGAAGAGACCCATCCAATAAGCATCTTGTAAAATACAATTTGCCACAGTCATAAAAGGAAATTATGCTCTATCTGTAGTAAAGGAGCGATAATATAAAAGTGTTATTCGATTATACAGCAATGAATGGGTTAATACCTTACGTTGTGACAACTTTTATTATGGGAAATATGTGTCAATGTAGAAAATAGTTTCTTAAAATAAAAAAGCTGGGGTGGAAAGTAAACCTTCTCTTTTTCCTTTGAAAATACAAAATGTAATTGGAATTATATCTTGTTAAATATATTATGGGACCGATCTATTCCATTTTACCAGCATCATAACAATAATGATGTTCTTTATTTCTTATCCTATATTCTATACCAAAATGAAAAGGATGTGCAAGTATTACAATCCAGATTGCGACTATTAATGACTATACCCAAACTTGTCTATATCTATACAAAATCTGTCAAACTAGGAGAGAGATAACATTAATTTGAAACTTAGATTCCATAATAAATTCAAAAGTTTCAAAATGAATCAATCTCCACCCAATCTCTACTTTCTGCTTTCCTTCAAAAACAATTAAAAAAATCCTTCCCAGGACTGAATAACGAACTTTATTTTCAAGCCACTTTTAGAATAGAATGCGGATATACCTTTTCAAATACGACCGAAAAATGTAATATTATTTTTATATATTCCTATTTTGACATTTTTTTTTTTGTTATATGATACAAGCAGGGAAAAGTGCGGCGCTTGCGTGAATGAATCACTTGGTTGTAGATCAAATAATGCTATTTCTGTGAATGTTTATAGATTCACCTGAATTTTCAGTTAAAAAAAGTAAAATAACAATGAAAAGGGTTTATTTTATACAGCATAATGATGGTATACGCTGATTTATTCCTGATAATAAATGTACATTCGTTAATACAAATGAAAAAATCAGAGAGAATACAATGTTAAATGCTTGGTCGCCCTTAATCTATTATTACATGATTTAAAGTATCACAGCCAAAGTGTAGCTGAGTAGATATATTTTTGGTGATTGGTTTTTTTACAAGTGAGAAATATGAGGGATTTTGTATATTTTATGAACAAGTATACTTTATTATTATTCAGCGTTAAGGCTAAACATTACTTAACATTTTCATAAATGTTAAACAACACCTTTTCTGTTACTGTTTTTCCGTCAAATCCCGTTTTTCGACAGTGAAATTTATTTCCTCACGCCTCTTTTTCAATCAAGTATTATATTTATACACTTGAGTTTCAATACACAATCAATTATTTTACTCACGACACATGGATTGTGCTCAAATGACTCAAAGATTATTTATTTATTTTATTATTAAATTCAATAACAATATACAAATCAATCAAATAAAGTTTTTATTTATTTTTTAAACTTCGATTAATCAGCACGAATGTAAGGTTTCAATTTTCTAAGTCGCTCAGCAGCCTGTTCTAATACGTCTTCAGTTTTACAGAAAGCGAACCGAGCAAAATTGGCAGCTAAAGGCCAGTGATCCTTTTCATAAAACTCGGATGGAGGGATCGAACATACTCCAATTTCTTTTGTAAGCCAGTAACAGGTTTTAAAATCTTTACCTCTACCATCCAATACGGACGGGAATGGATAGTTTTCGGGCACCTGGATTTTACTAGTATTGACCAAGATATAGTAAGCACCATCAGGAGAAGTGTAAGGGAGTCCTAATTCATCAAATACTCCAGAGAGAATCTTTTTCTTCTTCAAATATTCATCTATTTGGTTTTGGAAAAGTGGTTCGGTAAGAGATGCTTCGAGTCCAGCAGCAACAGCTTCTTGACAAGGAGAGTTGACACAGAATAAGACTCGAGTTTGCGCAGCTAATGAGTATTGAATCAAGTTTTCGGGACCAATCAACCATCCGATACGCCATCCGGTAGCAGCAAAACTCTTTCCACCAGATCCGACTGTAATTGTACGCTCCCACAAATCGTCAATATTTGCAATTCTGGGGAAACGTTCAAGAGGAGGGTAATAGAGTCGGTCATACTATATTAAGAATAATTTAATGTTTCCATCTACAAGTGCATTAATGGATACTAGATTAAACTTACAACTTCATCAGATAATATAAGAAGATCGTGTTTTTTAGCGATCCTTCCAATTTCACGGAGTTCATTCTCATCAAACACTTTTCCCACTGGATTATGTGGGGTATTCAATACAATCATCTTTGTTTTTGGAGTGACCTTGGACTCTAACTCATTCATATCTAATTTCCATTCACTAGATGATATCACACGATCGGCTGCATCGGTAGGAGGGCGAAGGGGTACAAATACAGCCTTACCTCCATTCATTTCGATGTTTGACTGTAAAGAGCGGTTAATAACTATAAAATACATAACAAAAATCTACATCTTACAACATATTGATCGAAGAATGGCTCCATGCAAATGACTTCATCACCTTCATTCAAGTAGCCTGCAAATGTAGCAAACATACCTATTCAAGATATGATGTAATATTTTTAAGTAAGTGTACTAAAGAATAATTTAGTTGGATATGCTCAGTACCTTCGTTTGCACCAGCCGTAACAAGAATTTCGGTCTCGGCATTTAAATCGCGATTAAACTGTTTGCTATACGAGGCTGCAAGAGCATTTCTGAGCCTTGGACGACCCCGAGGATGACTGTTTACATACATTATCAGTTCAAAAACTAATACGATACACATGTTTCCTCTCGATACTTACCTATAATGATTGGCCTCAACGGTATCAAGTGCTTTTCTTGCTGCTTCCTGAATCACAGCGGGAGGACCAAAACTATTAAAATAGCAGAGTTAGCAAGCATATCTGAACCGTCAATTGTTTAAATTCAAAAATTATATTGCATGTACTTCATAAATCCTTGACCGAGATTAACAGCTTGGGTCTCTGCAGCAAGAGGAGTGAAAATGGACCACACTAATGAGAAAATAACATTGTGCCTGAAATGTCAAAATAAAAAGGTACATTTGCCTGAATGAAAAGAAAATGAGTTTACCATCTTTCGCAAAGTTTGAAACACGATTGGCAGGTCTGAGTTTTGTTGGCATGGCAGTAGAATATAAACGATGCCTTAAATGTAAAGAAGAGGAAGAGGCAGCAAAAGAAGAAAGCGAAAGAGCCCGGGATAGTCTGGTGGTCATGCTTGTGTTGGTTGTTTGCGACTATATATACTATTATTGCGTATTAAAAAAAGCCTCGAATTGGAAAATATATATAAACGATATAAATGATATCTAGCGATCTAATAGGTTTAATCGATATAATAGGAAAAAAAGGGTATGAAGAGCACAGAAGCGCAGACAAAATGGGTAACAGGCTCTCATCTCGTATATTCTCCATTCTCGTGACTATCATTTATTATTAATTTTATCATATATTTCTAAATAGGCTTAGAGATCGGTAATCCAGGTTAGCTTCAGAATGTCATCGACAGACCATCTTTTACTAGGATTAGGGTCCAACATGCTGTATATCATTGAGCGACTCTGATCATCTAGAACCTGAAATGCTGGGTATGTTTTTGCTGAAAAATGTTTCTTGAATAACCGAAAATTTGAGTCCGATTGCTGCGCTGAATAAAATGGTACACCATTAAGCCTCATGCAGAAATAAACAATACCAGCAGACCAAACATCTGCTTGACTAGCGTGATATCCTTTTTTGTAGTTTACAAATATCTCGGGTGCAATGTAAGGTGTCGAACCACACAAGCCATCGGATAATCTACTATTAGTGTCACTTTTTTGCCATGCTTCACGATATACATCCGCTTCACCAAAATCTGAGATTTTTAATATTGGTCGACGACATCTTTCATTTCCTGCCTTCATCATTACTTGTTGTTCTGACTCATTTGGGTAAGCCAATAGTAAATTTTCGGGTTTGATGTCTCGATGAGCAACGCCTAGACTATGAAGATAGGAGAGGCCTTCTAAGAGCTGCTTAAAGTAAATATTGGTTGTTTTGGGACATGTTAGATTACCCTGTTTAATAAAAGTATAAAGGTCACCCTCTGAGCACTAATAATCACAGAAAAAAAAAAATCAGTATCACACTAATTATGATTATCACAAGAATTTCATTATATTCCTGTTGTTATAATTATATGGTTATAAATAGAAATAGAAATATACTTCAAGTACATTAACAAACTTACATATTCCATTATAGTACAATATCTTCCTTTTTTATCTTTTACTAAATCCAAGGTTTGTACAATGTTTGGATGATCCAAAGTAGAAGCAATGCAAAATTCACTGATCAATTTCTTCATAAAGCTTTTGTCAGATTCTCGCACTTTTTTCTTTCGGAATGCTTTCACTGCATATGTTTGCATTTTTCCATTTGAATCCATACGATGAGTTAATTTGACGGCTGCCGTTGTACCTGTACCAATAATGCGCCGTTGCAATATGCCATATTGATTGATATGTCGACATTCTACAAAGTCCATATCACTTGTCTTTTTTATACTAAGAAAACATTGGATTGTTGACCAACTACCGCCGGATTTTTCTTTCGAAAAATTAGGATTGTTATTTATTGTTTCTTTACGGAATGGATCATTATCTGAAGTGAGTGTAGCCGATAAGACTGAAGGTAGTCGAACTAATAGCTTTGCCATACTATAAAGAGTGGAAGGGGATTGAATGAAAAAAAAACACAGTTAAAGGGAAAGGAAAGGGAAGGAAAGGTAAAGAAAAAGAAATTCAGGAGAGATACCATGTTTAATATTAAAAAATATTTCTTTCTTTTTATTTGTTTAAATGTATTTTACATTTTGTCCCTTTTTAAACGGTCCAAATTGTAGTAATTTCTTTTTTAAGAGGCAAGTCCATAGGTATTTTATACTTTTAAGAGCAAGCGTAATATACAATCGGTTCCTGGATTCATTACTTGAATTTTACCGTTACTAATTGCTTTCTACAGCGGCTCTAGCAATCATTGGCACAAAGTGTGCACCTTGTCTGACATAAACCTGGCATTGAGGATAATAATTTCCTAAAACACGAGAAGCATCACGTGAAGATGCTAGCAATTGAACAATTGCATATTTCCAAGTCTTTTGTATTCAAAGAAAATATGTTTTATTATTAGACATATACTCTCTTTTCATTGCACTTCCGTTTTACCTGTCCATGTTCAGTATCTTCCGTTGTTCTATCTAAAATATAGCTCATAAATTCACTAGACTGAGCCATGAGCTATTTTTGAGAGCACTTTAAGTTAGCAACCACATGTAATCACTCAATTGATGCGTTTAATATACAATATAGTGTCCTTGTTACCTCAACACCCCAACTGTGAGATGCAATAGATTGCATTAAAGAAAAAGATGCAATACGGATACCATCATCTGGTTGTTTAGCCTCCTTAATTAAAGCCAATAATGTAGATGGACGTCCTTTAAGAAAAAGAGTTAAAAAAAAGAAATATCATAAACACGGCCAAATTTAATTTGCTAGCCTAAGTAAAAACGAACCTACCATTAATTTTATTGTATATATTCAATGTTATCGTTTCAATATCATTATTATTCTCTTCTCTAAATTTGATTTTATTATGTTATTTTTTACTCATATTATTAAAATTTAAAAAGCTTCAATATCTTCAAAAACTTACCTAACTTGGATTAATTTAGAAAGACTTTGGATGGAAACGGTCTTTGTTGAGCCAACAGCCGATTCAAATGTTTGAATAAATCCATCAAGGGCTGGACTTTGTGAGACTAATAAAAGACCAGATGGGTGAGACCCTATCAAACCAATACTCGTTATCGAAGCAATCTAGATGAAAAAGACGGCATGATTAAATAATAAGGTTCTATCCTTTTTTAGATAAACCCCTTTTTCATTTCTCCTCTTTTTCGCCTTTCCTCCCTTTGTGTCATAACATACCAAAATTTCTTCATTTGCACTTTCAAGGCATTTTTTAACCACTTCCAAAATATGATATTTACTGTTGATTGGTTCAAATTGTACATCCTAAGAGCATACACCACAAAATGTATTGTTATTATGTATGCATGTATTTATTTACTGCTTTTTAGCAATTAATATATGTATATATTTACCTGATTTTGGCCGAGAGTACCAAAAAATTTTAAAATAGCAACCTTTACCAACACAACAGCAATATCTTCTTCGTCCTCGCTATTAAGAATATTTGATAAATCCTCCAATAAATTCGCCCTTTCCAAAAACATCAATCCAGAAGGACTAGCAGCAACCTACATTATATATGTAAGTTATAATATTTCACACTCAATCACACGTGCTTCTCACCTCGTTTAATAGTTCAATTGCATTCATCTTTAATAATAGATCATCTGACTGTATTTCCTTTGTGAATTCATGTAAGAGACCTGATTCTTCATACTGGTTAAAAGCTTGATCTGAACTTCCTGCTACTGCAATTATCAAAGAGTAAACTCGGAAACGAATGGTTCCATTCCTAATATTATCATTGCTTAGATTGCTTTACTAACCTATCATTTTATCAACTTACACTTGTAAAAGCTGTCTTAACATTGTACTGCAAGTTGCGCCAAAAAATGCATCGTGTCCTGGTTTTGTCAGCGCAATCTTTTCTAACAAACTAGCTGCTTTGTTGGCTGTTCCGATATCCTGAAAGGCAACCGAGGCCACAATAAGCGGAAATATATCAGATTCGACCTATAAAAATAGTTAATTTGTCATCATCTTTATCGCATATGATTAAAACCAGATATATACCATATTCGTTATGAAATCATCTGATGATAAGCATTTAAACACTTGCTGAATTGATAAAAATCGAATTTCTGGCGTAAAATGGGTTAATCCTTGTAATAAGAAAGGCTTAATAATAAAATTAGTTAATCATATCTATAGCGCATAGTAATAGTATCTACCTTGTTTTCATCAGAAACAATCTCGTTGTATGAAAAAGGTGTCAAGATACGGTTAATAATATCACATAAGACGGTTGTCAGAGTGTCGTCCTCTACTGAAAATCCGTTGTAAAATAAACCAAGTGGCACAACTGACAATATATGACCTGCAGCCTCCAATGAAACGAGATCTAATCTATGCCATTTTAGACGAGCAAAAAAAAAAGCTTAAAACCCGAAAATAACTGACCTGTTAGTGTTGCCGAAAACGCTTGAAGAGTTGATATCTTCTCATTTAAAGGAACGGTAGAAGTAGGCTGAAGTACTTGAGCTACGTTCTCTACTGAACTAGTTGGTGCGGGTGACATAACGCGTCAATAATAAGAATAATGTAAAAGACAAAGAGATAATAATAGAGAAAGTATAAAAAAAAAAATCTACCCAAACTTTTGATTGGATTACGTTGTCATCAATGGAACTTTAAGATTTTTAAAATTATAATTTGTAAAATATACGCCTTGTTCTTTGTAATAGATAAGCTCAAGTTGACTCACAAAATAGACATGGCACATATTTTTATATTATTTCTATCAAAGGTGGTTTTATTGGCTGATACGTGTATTTACTTTAGCATAGTAATAAATAAGATGCTATCATTTCCTCTTTTTTCTGTTCAAGCCTCAGCGCAACAATAACAAGCAAAAGGTATAGCTGCTATGTACATGTATACATATACATATAAGGGAAAGAACCCTTCTTTTTCTTCTTTATTTTACCTGGAGTGCCTTACATTTTTTTGGGATTAAAGGAACCGTAGATTTCCATGTTGTCCACATCATCCTTTCCCCAAACAAAAGATAACAATTTGAATTTCCGTAATTTATTTTTAAAGAACCGCATCCTCATATCGGAATCATTTCTTCCCGCTAAAGTCCATTCAGCAATGATAGCAATTGGTACTATTACCGTGAATCTACTTCATCTAATTCACTCGGATATATTTACATTCTTTATATAAAACATATCATTGTATTACTGATATGTATGTAAGCATTTGATGAATGTTTGTAAAAGCAAAGCAGCTTTGATCTGTAGGACATTTTAACCAAACTCAATAATCAGCGTATTCTATTTGGTGTAATCATAAAAGTAGCTTAGCATTGTTATAATTTACAAGGGGAAATATATAAAATACAATCACATTACAGCAGAGTTCATGAATGGAATATCTTTTCATAAGTCTCCAACTTATTAACAGCTGTTAGGAGTCTTCAGTTTTAATTAAGTAGCACAACTCAATTCGTGTGTATGACTTGATATTTTAACCGATAAAGAAAAGATTTTCTATTCTCTTGTATTTGTAGAAGCGTAAATACGATACAGAAGTATTGTTTTTTATAGGAAAATAAAAATAGACAAGTACCAAGCCTTCTAAGCATTTGGATGAATAAATATGTGCAATAAATAAAGAACTAAAACAAGAGGAGATTTAGTATCTTTGATAATACTACGTCTAATAAAATAAAGTATAATTTTAAGGTGCTATAAAAATTATCTTTGTCCATAAAACGAATATAGCCAATCAGTCACTTTTGATTGTCTCCTCCCTAAATAAAAGAAAAAAAAAACACTTAAATATTTTGTGGGACCTTGAATTATCGAGTCCATTTTTTAAAATTTATTTGTTTTGATTTTTATTTTTTAACTTCTTTCTTCTCTTTATATATTTATATACTTTATTTCATATAATATAATATAGAGATATCAACTATGCTTCGTTCAGCTTCCCGTCTTTTGGCTACCAAGCGTGTAGCTTTCACCCCCATGGTACTTTAATCTTGTCTTAAACCGTACTATTGATACAAAACTAACCTATCATTCACCTATTTTATTGCTGCTCTTTAATAGCGTGCCTTGTCCACCAGCATGCCTCGCTTCTCTGACAAGTTGAACCTCACCTTGCCTGAGTCCTCTTTCGAGATGTACAACGCTGAAAAGCCTGACTTGAACGTCGAAATCTCCAAGGATGAGTTGATGGATATGTACACCAAGATGACCACCATGAGACGCATGGAAATGGCCGCCGATGGTCTTTACAAGGCTAAGAAGATCCGTGGTTTCTGCCATTTATGTAACGGTCAGGTAAATATCGATAATAATAATAATAAAAAATTGGGGAAGGGGTTGTTTTGGGTTCGTGCGGGCAAACGCGGGGGATACTGGGTAAACGAACCCCGCGTTTGATGTCACGACATACTATCGGTGTTTCGATTGGGGAAAGAATACTAAAAAAAAATTTTTTTTCTATCATTACAGGAAGCTGTCTCCGTTGGTATGGAAGCTGCTATCACTCATGATGATCATGTCATTACTGCCTACAGATGTCACGGTTTCACCTACCTTCGTGGTGGTACCATCGAGAGCATTTTGGCTGAATTGATGGGTCGTAGCACTGGTATCTCCAAGGGTAAGGGTGGTTCCATGCACATGTTCGCTCCTTCTTTCTATGGTGGTAACGGTATTGTCGGTGCCCAGGTAAATACAATTTTCTTACTAGGATTCAAAAGCATATACTTGAAAGGAGCAAATAATTAATAAATCAATTTTTAAAAGGTTCCTCTCGGTGCTGGTGTTGCCTTCTCTCAAAAGTACCTCGGTGTCCCCTCCGTCACCTTCTCCCTCTATGGTGATGGTGCCTCTAACCAAGGTCAGGTCTTTGAAGCCTACAACATGGCTAAGCTTTGGGATCTTCCTTGTGTCTTCGTTTGTGAAAACAACAAGTACGGTATGGGTACCTCTGCCAAGAGATCCTCTGCCTCCACCGAATACTACAAGCGTGGTGACTACATCCCTGGTATTAAGGTAAATGGTATGGATGTTCTTTCTGTCTACAGAGCCTGTCAATGGGCCAAGGAATGGACCACCTCTGGTAAGGGTCCTCTTGTCATGGAATTGGCTACCTACCGTTATGGTGGTCACTCCATGTCTGATCCCGGAACCACCTACCGTACTCGTGAAGAAATCCAACACATGCGCTCCACCTCTGACCCTATCACTGGCTTGAAGCACATTTTGATTGAAAACGGTGTTGCCTCCGAAGCCGACCTTAAGGCTATTGATAAGGAAGCCCGTAAGATTGTTGATGAGGCTGTCAAGAAGGCCGAAGCTGCCCCTGAGCCTTCCCTCAAGGAATTCTACTCTGATATCTACCAGCCCGGTTCTTGGCCCGCCCCTATTCGCGGTCGTGAGCCCAACGAAATTTACCACTACTAATTTCAGTTTTCATGACTCTTTTTGCCCTATTTGAGATGACATTTTTTTAGAGAGAGAAAAAAATTAATAATAATTTGCATTTCTCGATATGGCTGATATTGTACAGTACTTCTTTTTTCTCACACACAACTATCATCCTTTCAAGATTAAAATAAAATTTTTTTAGTTACAATTTTTTTTTTCTTTTGAAGTGTTAAAATTTACTCTATTTGGAAGTTGACTTTTAGGTTACAACCGTCTGTTCCCGCAAGTAGGAACTTTATCACGAGTTGCTGATCCGCATTTTCTCAAAATTTCCCGCATAAATAGATTTAATTATTTCCCTGAAAATAGGTTGGGAGCTTAATATATAGCTTAATATATGAGCGTTTTAAAAGTAGAAGATATATAGATTGCGCTTCTGAGAACTAATTTATGTAAAGAAGTTGTTTAAAAAGCAATATAAAACACACTCATATACACTTTTTCATACGTTTATACAAATAATGTGTGGTATCTTCAATCAATCTTGTACCAGGAACACCTGTCACTTTGACATTAGCATATCATTTTTACTTTTGAAAATAAATATTAAACTATAAAGCACTCACTCTTTTACAAATAGTAAGTTTAGGTTGACGAAACCATAAAAAATTGAGAACCTCTTATATTTGATTGTATTATGAAAAATAAAAACAATATGTGTATAAATAAATTAGTTTTTAGAAAGAAATCAACGATACTGTGGTGAAATACCACATAAATATGACTGTTAAAATATAATTATATAATAAGATCAATTGAAATTGACTATACGAAATAAGCCTTCAGATAATGCCAAATATATTAAGATAAACAAACCACCTCGCATGTTGGTTGTGTTACCACACGAATACCATCCTTTCTAAAATGACTATGTAAATACAAACAATAGCAAAAAATTCACTCATTCAATAAAGTATAAATAAGACCATTATTTTCCCCACTTTAAAGACTTTAGTTTAAAAAAATAAAGACATCCTGCAAAGGAATAAAATCGACTTCTTAACTTGTTTATTTTTACCTTTTTTTTATTTCAGTGAAAATCACTAAATTTTCCACAGATACTTTCTTAAAGAGACAGATGGATAACATCCCGAATATTTAATACATATTTTCTGCTTCAAACCATCCAGGAACCGGGACATGAATAGCGTATATAGGAATACCAGGTGGATAGAACCCACCTTGAAAATATAGGAAACCACCTAAAAAACCGCCTGGATAGAAACTTGAGTATCCACCATAATTACCCCATGAGGGATGGCCATGCTCTTCTTCAGTGCAATTTGGATCATGTTCATACTCTACATTTCTGGTCACGATGCGTGAATCTGAAAAATATGATAAGATTTAAAACTGCTATTTTGTCTCTACTTTTCTTTTCTTGTTTTGATTTTTTTTCACAGTCTTTATCAACATTAAAATTAAATAGGTGTATAAAAATAGTGACATGCCAATATCTATTTAACAAAAATCAGTTTCATTAATTTGTACTGTATGGAATAAACTAGACAAAATATATATTGACTTACCATTAGAATTATACAGGTTTACATTAGTGGAAACGGCTGCTGTGCAAACAATGATACCAAAGTGTGGCGAGACCGGTGTGCATGTCTAAGTATTATTTTTGAACAAATCAAAAATTACAAAATCTAATAAATGAAAGGAAAGAGTAAAAGCACCAAAGCACAATCTTTTTATTTTATCTCTAAAAAATCGAATTAAGATAATATATGTTGTACTTTCAAAAATAGAAGTAAAATTAGGCACGTACACTAGCTTTACTCTCGGTTCATATTTTAATACATTTAAATTTGAAGCACACCGCCCATGCTAGCACTGCTTTTTGTAACTCTAAATTAATATGACAACTGTATAGTGTTAATTTTTCCAATATAAAATTCGTTAAAGGATGTCATAAATATTTTTCAGCGTATGAATAGGTATAAAGAAAACCAGACATTTAACAATTAAAAATTATGATTGTATGCTTTATTTTTTATTACTTTCATTCTAAGAAAATAAAGAAAGATGCAAGAAATAAATAGCTCTTTGCAAAGGTTTGCAATTAATGTTGATTGAATTTATGGTATTAAGAGAAGAGAGTATAACAAGGTATTTAATCGCAGTCGCAATCCTCGGAGTCATCACCTTCATCGGAACCTTCGTCATCACCTTCACCTTCACCGTCATCTTCACCTTCGTCATCACAATCTTCACCCTCGTCTTCACCTTCACCTTCATCTTCACCTTCATCTTCACCCTCATCATCACCATCTTCACCCTCGGGCTCATCGGCGTCATCACCATCTTCATCCTCGGGCTCATCGGCATCGCCACCTTCTTCATCATCGCTATCATCACCTTCACCTTCACCGTCATTACCACCATCGCTACCACCACAGCCGTCGGCATCAGTGTAGTCACCACCATGGCTGAGGATGTGGCTAGCAACATCAAGATTAGCATTACCAAGGAGACAGCTGATATCAGCATTGTTGGCAACGTTGTCAACAAGGTTATGAGCCTGAACATCGGTGTTGTCAACACCGACAACAGAAGGAGTAGGAGCAGCCAAAGCTGAAGAGAAAAGAGCAGAAGCAACGAAGCCTAAAGTAATGATCTTTGCGTACATTTTTTTTGAGTTTCTAAGATTATTTATTAAATAAGTTAATATGAAGAAAAAAAAAACATCAACAGCAAAATGTTTGCTTCTTTTATATGTTAGATTGGGTGAGGAACACGAAAAACTAGGAGTAGTAAAAGTTCAAGGGGTGACAGGGAGCTACTTAGATGTTTTCAAAATAGAAATGCAGTAAAAGAAAAGATCGTATAGGTGGACTTGACGCCTTACATATTCTATTCAGAGCTATACATAGTATATATATATTCCGTTTACTAACTGTACATATACCATACAGCTTTATTAAGATATACGCACAATAGAATAAAAAAAGAGATTAGATGGCACCTCTTCAAATTAAGAAACTATACTTTATTTTCGTATCAAAATAAAAATTAGGACCGTGAAAAAATAAGGTTTTCAGGCACATTTGCAAATATTGGATCAATATCAGTGAATTGTATAAACCATATGCTATTTTCTAAGCATTAAACTACCTTTTGATTATTTATCAAAAGGGGGCTGGTCACACTCACACAAGGCACTTTCTCCTACGTCTTTATCGATCCTTGCACCCCCTTATCTTGCTCTCTGCATTTATCCAACTAACTGACAGACTTCTGATTTGGAAATAAACAACATTTTACTAGTGTATGAAATATTGCTTTTTTTTTGTTTTTTACTGGTCCACTGTTAGTTTTATTTGGATTTGACACTGTTATTGATATA
>VCJG01000810.1:3847-14911 GCA_024140375.1 Backusella westeae
CCTTTTGTTACATTTGAAGTCTTGCGTTATATTGTAATGTTTACCAGCAAAAGTTGTTTTAGTTCCATAGTGTGCAATTGTCTTGATTTTTAATCTGAAAAAGAAAACGTATGTATTGCAATCAAATGGTCTAAATAATAAAAAGAATCTCACGCAAAAACTTATTTGCAGTAATACTTTGCGCTCATCAGACTGTGTTTTTAAAGAATAAAGCTTAAAATACATAAAAAAAGAAATAATTTGTACATCATGCTGCTGTTAACCATTCCATTTTTTGAATCTATGGAGTTTAGTCACGTCTAGTTAGAGATCTGATGGTTAGAACTTAAGTTTCAAAGTCTAGTCATTGCAAATTTTGTGGACTCCTTAATTTTTTTCTGTGCTTATTATTAAAAATATATTTATTGGTGTATTAGTTTATAGATGGCAAAGAATATCTACTTTTGTGACATCTTACATGATACGTATTGGTTCAAAAAATTACCTATACTTAAAACAAGCGATATTAATGACAATTTGCAGCATAATGTACAATATATGGAACTTGGTTCAAATTTAAAAGCTCGCTGGATGCGTTTCAAAAATATACAAAAAATATATAAACACTATCCATATATTTCACGTCTTTGCTGAGACACCTTAATTCGAGGAAAGAAATCGAATTCTAAGCTTTGTAATATGCCTGATATTATAGATAAGGTAATAAATATATACTTTTGTGTATGGTATTCATGAAATTACTATAACTTAGGCTATACATCTAGGCCAAAGCGAGTCAATAATTAAGTATATTTGAATCAGACGACAACTTTGTATATACCATCATTATAAGAACACACCCGAACTACCGTAGTAAACCTGGTTATGACTTTGTGCAAGTAAAGGATGTTACTATTTGCCAAGCATTACTATTTTTAACACTCAAACCCAGGAATAATGAGAAGCATCAGCTCCCCCAAGAGGTGCAGCTTTGTACCGTTCAAAAATTTAGTCCTTTCAAAGAAATACATGCTACTGGCTTTAGCGTACTTCTCAAAACACTCACTGAACAGGTCGTCTACAATTACACCGTTGTACCTATCAATGAAATCAAACATCTTTTGCATATAGTTCCTGATTTTTCAACAGCATTAAAAGGTCGTGAAAATGATCGCATACTTGAGAAGTATTCAGTTAATTATGATGCCGATACAATCTGTGGAATACGAGGCAAACCACCTTCTCTTGGCCATATTGAAAAATGGCAGCCTATATTGAGCAGCGATAAAAATAAAAAGAGTGGTGATGGTAATCAGGAAGTACATGTTCAAGAAGAGGAGAAAGAAGAAGAGTATGATGAAGGAGGGTACGATGAAGTAGAAGAAGAGGATGAAGAGGGTGCTGCAGATGACAACGCTGAAATGTATATGGATTATGATTATATGATATAATAATTGTATTTTTTTTTATTTTATCTAATAAAAAAGATAAAGATATTATAGCCTTCATTATTCTTACATTGAAAATAAAATATGTGCAGTCGATAATAGAGATGGACATAGAAATAATATTAAATACGTTACTCCTATTTAAACATGTTTAAACCCATTTAAATGTCCATTATGGCGGTTTAAACGTAAAAAAAAAAAATAAATAAATAACGCATTAAGCGAATTTAAACGCACGTTTGTTAACTCAATTATTTAAACATATTTAAACGCATTTAAGCAGCATCAAAGTGCGATAGAATGTTGTGAAGTTAAATTGAAGACAAACATCAGACGTCACATTGCCATTTGTCTACTTGTTATGCCTTTATGGTAGTCTCAATAACTTTTATATAAGTAAAATAGGCCAATTTATCCACCATTAGTTTTTTTTTTCTGATGACTATCCTGTTCCAATATATCATATTCATCAAATGGTTTTTTTTAAAAAAAAATATTGACTCTTACCTATAACAATTACTTGACTGTTCATAATTAGGATATGCAACTGTTGTGGATTTAAACAGGAGCTCTTGAATGCTAATAAAGAGGAGTGTGTTTTAAAAGAGATAATATATTATATTCAGTAAACATGAATGATGAGCTTTACAACGACATACTCTTTTGAGACTTGTTTGGTAGCCTGCCCGCATCACCATCGTCTTGGTTTGTTCTTGCTATTAATAAGAACTATTTATGCTCCCAAGCACACCCATATGATTAAAAATATATCAACCTTTTCGTCTTTTTAATCTCATTGACGAAAATAACCAAGTAGAAGAGGCTGACTACAAGTAGAGAAGGAAAGAGAGAGAAAAAAAAAGGGTGGATAAATAAATAAGAAAGCAGTCATTCTGGCAATGTTCATTGTTGCAGAGCTGATAGCTTTGTGCTGGAATAAATAATCGGTTTCATTGACGTAAGTTATATTTTTTTAAAAAAAAAAGCAATGTTTTTATCACAATAAATGCCACATGAATAAACTTCAAAACAAGTTTTGGGATATTATAACATTGTGTAACAACCCTAAAGGCACCTTCAGGAATCATATTGATCCCCCTTATAATGCAGCAGTACCCAAAGTGATGACCAAGGCGTTTTGGCCGATCTTTACCAAACAAACAACAGTTTAAAATAGTAATTAGAATGGCTTTATTGGGCTGATTAAATTATTTTTGTTCATTTTAGTTGAGCCATTTTATTCCGAGTTCAATATTCAAAAGGTAATAAATATTTCCTTTTTTTCTAGCAAAAATAAATTTATCATGTGAAGTATTACTTGTCTTTCACAAGGTGACATCCTTGACTGTTTTCTCACAGTGTATTGAAGAAAGGCAATTAGTAAAATACGATACCAAAAAGGGGGAAATCTATTGAACGGATAGAGATGGAAATACCTACTTTGCGTCATTCGCCAAGTCAAAGTTATACAGTGCTTCCGGTGCCAATTGGCGCAGAAAAACCGCAAATTGGCACCGGAAGCACTGTATTCAGAATTTGTGCCTTGCTCGATGGACCATTTAATTGCCTTATAACCACTATTATTTAACTTTGTTTGTATAAGACCACTTTATATTATGATGAATATCATTTTTAATTGCCCTAAATGAAGAGAAGCGACAATGTTTCAAGTAAAAGTATTGTATACATAGTATTTCAAACATTGACGTCATGTTCATTATATAAACAAGAATCACTCCGAAACAAACCGTCTTTTGTGAAATGAACCAAGTGGATAATAATATAAAAGCATAATTTTAAATCAGATTGTCTTTTTCCAGAAAAATAAGCTTAAAAAAAAAACTCGTGATTTATTTCTAAAAAGCTTTTTTCCTTTTACTCCTTTTTTTGTCTCTTTTCTTCTTGTTCTTCCACTTTAGTTCAAAAAGAGTAACAAATGACACACTTGGGTTCACCACTTGATATTTACAATGTAATTGAACAAATTGGAGATGGTTCGTTTGGAACTGTTCATAAGGCACAACACAAGCATAACAAAACACTGGTAAATACAGACACTCTTATGTTAATATATAAACTAACTCTTTCAAAAAGGTCGCTTTAAAGCTGATGAAGAAACAATATTCCTGCATTGAGGATTGTCAAGATCAGTTTGAACCGAAACTACTTGAACTACTACCGCCGCACCAAAACGTTGTTCAGTTCTACGATAGTTTTCTAGCTCCAACCAACGACCTTTCGTTTATTATGGAGTACTCGGATGGAGGAAATTTATATCAGCTTATGAGGGAACGAAAGAAAGTGGGACTTTGTTTCAACCACTGTGAATTGAAGAATATACTGTGAGTAGTCTTTGTCATGTATAAAGCTGCATGTGCTATAAATACTCACACGCAATTGTTTTAGATATCAAATGCTGTTGGCTGTTTCCCACATCCATCGCCATCACATCTTTCATCGTGATATGAAGCCCGAAAACCTACTTGTGGATTACAGCACTGGCAAGCCTACGATCAAATTGGCAGACTTTGGCTTGGCTAGAGAAGTAAAGAGCAATCCACCTTATACCGAATATGTAAGCACTCGATGGTAAAAAGACAAAACGTACTTTTTTTTGTTACCTCCCTTTTTTCTATACATTAATATTATTCATATTTTAATATGGCTTTATTAATATAAATACTCACTTAGGTATCGTGCTCCTGAAGTGCTTTTAAGATCCACCGAATATTCGTACCCAGTTGATTTATGGGCCATCGGCACCATCTTTGCCGAACTCATTACATTGGAGCCCCTCTTCGCTGGCGAATCAGAGATCGATCAAATCTATAAAATATGCGAAATCCTGGGCAGTCCTGGCAATAAAATCATTGCCAAAAGAAACATCCACAACACAATCAGAAACAACGATAAAAAGTCGCATTCGCCTGGCTTTGCACGCAAAAAACAGGTGCCAGAACAAAAGGCCGTCCAAACAAAATCGACATTGTCTATCCTGGATGGCGGAGGAGAATGGAAAGAAGGGGTTCGATTGGCGTATAGAATTGGATTTCAATTTCCACCGGTAAATATGAATCATTGATAATTAAACAAAGAACAAGGTTATAACAGCATCTTAGCTCTCTCCCAAACCTTTGGAATCTGTTATTCCTCATGCAACTGAACGGATGCTTGATCTGATCCGTCATTTTCTATTTTTCAATCCCAGCCAACGTTATACAGCTGATATTGCATTGAAACACAGCTTCTTTTCAGAGAGCATCATCCATGCCGATACAATGCAAGAGCAGTGTTGTCCGAAATGGGAAAAAATACCCCTTTCATCACGCTACGGCCGTTTATGCTCTTCCATAAAAGAAAGCAACGAGGTGCAAGTGCCTTGGAACAGTCAAGAGGCTCGTCCTATTTACAGCTCGCACCAAAAGGTGCATCCTGTGTTGGATCGTCCCGATTCAGCTGCTAGTTGGAGGAGCGAGAAGCGTCACAGCACACCTTTGTTGGATGCAAATGGTGATAGAGTGTCACAGAGTAGAAGAGGCTATAATGAGAATACCGTCAATATGCTTTGTGTGAATAAAACGGTATGTATACTTAGGAAATGAAATTGATGTGATTGATTGATTAACTTGTTATATGTAGTTTGGAAACCAAGTGATAAAATGGACACCATCAAACCACCATCACCTTTATCCTCATCATCATCATAATCACCACCACCACCACCATCACGGTGAACGTCCAGAAAGTAGAAAATCACGCACATCGGAAGAATTGAATATATTCAGACCGAGCACTGGGAAATATCAGGTTGGACACAAGAATCGCTTTAATGTTTGGACTGGTGCTGGGGGAGGAGCAGAGGATGAAGAGGAAAGGTCGATTGCTGTTCAACAATAGTCTCTCTGTATTCTAACTACAAATATATTAATGATAAAAACCAACAAACGGAGATTTTTTTTATTTTTTTTTTCTTCTTAAAAACTACCATACCTCTGTATTTCACTTTACTTTACACTTGTTCTTCTCTTCCATCCTACTGCTCTACTTGTTATTTTTCTTTTTCTTTTTCTTTTTTTAATCATTTAATAAAAATAACAAAATACTCGCATTACACAGCACCCTTTTATGCATATATGGTCTCACAGGCTGAGCTCCATGACCATTTCGTTGACCTCAGCAAATTAAGAGAGGATCGGCTCCAGCAACTCAAAGAGCAGCAAACACGCGTGCAGTCGCATGAACACTCTTTAGCGCAAATATACAATACACTCGATGAAGCCTCACAGCAATTACAAAAAGCCAAAGAACGCCTGGATGATCTTGTTACTTGCAATGTTTGGGTTACGGCACAAGAACACCAGGAAATCCATGACTTTTATGAGCAACTCACCAAAGAATATACCATCAAGATGGAAATCAAAAACAAAAAATGCCAGTGCATCACTGACGAGGCAAAAAAGGCACAAGCGCATGCATCGCACCTGATTGGCATCGAGAGGGCGATGGTTTGTATAAAGAAGCAAATATCAATACTAGAAGAGCAAGAAAAGCATCCATTGCGCTCATCAAGCTCCATCAAATCCTTTATTTCCTTGGCAACTAAAAAAACACTGTTACGGAAATGGTTCAAGCCTGCACGTATTGCAGCATAATGATAAAAAATATCCGAATTTATATTTATTTCATTTCATATTAATAATAACAATAATAATAATAATAAACTACCAATCCCTTTCCAATCGATTCACTCTTCTTCTCTTATCACGTCTCTCACGATCCTGCTCCTTCTTCAAAAGGATATTGGCTAATCGAATAAACAATGAATACAAGTCCATAAATAGCTCCATTGCATGGCCCGGTACATCCAAGATGCCTTGACTTGCTCTTTCCACAATCATTTGCGTATCATAAACCACTATTTAATCATATTTAGTTTTACCCCCCTCCTTTTTTATACCATAAAACTTACCAAACCCGCTAAATGCTAGTAAACCTGCATACAACTCGAGTGAAAACAGGCCCTGTGATCGAAACAAGAATACATTGGCAAGCGATAACCAAAACAAAATACCAACCGCACTGGCGGCAAGCCCGCCCACATAGATCATGCTGCGTCGCTCGGCCATCACTGCACTTGCAGAGAAGCCTAAAAAGATCATCACGGCTGAGGAAAGCGCCATAAATACGAGATTCCCGGATGGATCCCAATTGAAAAATATCGAAAGTAGTGTTGTCAACGCTATGCCACTCGATAACGCATATACCTATTTATATATGAGTTATCAGAAAACCATACTTTAATACAACTTACAAATAATAAGCCCCATCTTGATCGACTGTGTAATGGTGTGAATCGAAACATGGAAACACTGGCGACGGCGCCTAGCGAGCCTACAGCGGTGCCTGCACTGCCCAAGAGCGCATCTCCAGTTGCGGAGCCTGCGGTTGCCACTGCGCACATGGCTGCAAGCGCAAGGTAGACATGAATAAGGTGGCGTCTTACTGGTCGTGAAATTGTGGTTTGATCATCTTGGGTGCTTGTGTAATGACTGTGTTTGTAAGGACCTGACATTTTGATTATTAGAGTGTGAAAGAAAAGAAAGAAAGAGAAAAATATAGAGCACAATGCTTGAAGACACTTTACAAAACGTGATTGGACCGGATGTTGAGTTTAACCGAAGATGAACTCATTCGCTTTGATACGCACAGGTTCATTTCATCACATTGACACCGGTAAATGCTATTGGAGGGGTTTGGCATGTATAATGGACTATGGGTTATACAGTACATAGACTCTCATTTATCACACAATGTACCAACCACTGCTTTTGAAGCTGGTCAACGTCTTTCTTTTTGATGATTGTTTCTCCAAGATGGCATTCATAAGCACACAAGTGCTTAGATAGCCGCAATATCATTCAAGATGATGGGCATTGTTGAACTACCCTTTACACAAAGCAGAATCACTCAAAATGCTTGCAGAGGTTTAAAGCTTTTATACATTTTTTGAAAGCATAAAGGTAGCGATACATGTACGAGTTGAACTATCCCTATTAAGACTTTATTCACAATTGTATGTCCTGCGATGTTTATCTATCCCTCTGCTGTTTATTTGTGTACTAGCTTTTGGCATAAAAAATTCCAATGCGCCTTTGGAATATACGTATTTAGCTTTACTCTGATGGAGAAAAATACTTTAATTTATGTCATGATTTTGACCAATCAAAATCAACCTACTTGACAATGAATCGAAAAAAAAAAATGAAAAGAAACAAGGGAAAAGAAATATCTCTCTTTGTTTTCTGTCTTTATTTTTTTTATATATATGCACCGTCTTATTAAACCTGCCAAAAACCTCTACCAAAAGAGCCACTTGCACTCAACTCCAGCCTACGCCATACCCCGTGCCCCAAAAACAGACAAACAAAGCAAATGGGGCTCCTTTCAGCGACTTGCACCTGCTTCACTTGCATCCATTGACGTACGCACCATGACCCGTCGTCCTGTTCCCTCCCACATTGCGCTTCCACCTTACGCTGCCACCGGCGCATCGTCAAATTGGGATCCCCATGTCCCTGTTCATTCTGAGACCGACATTGCCGGCATGCGAAAGGCCTGTCAGCTAGCACGGGAGGTGCTCCAGCTGGGCTCAACACTGTGCCGACCCGGCGTCACCACCAACGAAATCGATGCCACGCTGCACGAGGCCATTATCACCAAAAACGCATATCCGTCCCCTCTCAACTACATGGGGTTTCCAAAGAGCATATGTACGTCTATCAATAATGTAATTGCACATGGGATACCGGACGATAGACCACTACAGGAAGGGGATTTCATCAATATCGATATTACCGTAAGTTCCCAGAATACTATATTTACAAAACAATGAATCCAACGTTTACTTAGGTTTATTTGAATGGTTATCATGGTGATACATCGGCAACGTTTATGGTAGGAAACGTCGATGATAGAGGAAGGGCGCTTGTGGAATGTACAAAGGAGACATTGGATAAGGCTATTGCTATTTCTGGGCCTAATGTACCATTAAAAGAAGTTGGAAGAGTTATATGGTAGGGAAAGCGTATGATGGTTTAGGGGAAAAAACGCTGATTGATTACTCTAGTGACATTGCTGAAAAAAATGGATACTCTGTATCAGACGAGTTATCAGGTCATGGTATTGGAAAGGAATTCCATTGTTTACCATTGGTATATCACCATCGAAACCAAGAAGAGGGTGTAATGACAGTTGGAAGCACATTTACAATTGTAAGTTAGTTGTACAAAAGAATGGGAACGGTTTGGGCTGATTATGTGTGAGTAGGAACCCATTTTATGTCAGGGATCAGCAACAGGGATCATGTGGCCTGATCAATGGACAATATCTACCGTGGATGGAGGAAGAAGTGCTCAGTTTGAACATACAGTAAGTCATTATTAAATGAGAGAGATGGATAGACTAATATACATTCACCGGGAAAAAAAAACAGCTTCTAGTGACTGAAGACGGTGTAGACATTCTTACTTGATTTTGTCTTTTTTATTATTATTATTAAATAGAGTAAATAGATATTTATTATAATTACATATTAGTTGTTTTGAATTCTTTTTGTTAGAATCTAAAATCGCTTGAGCTGGGGGATGGCTGTGACATGTTGTATAGTTTACCATGATATGTTGGCTCCATCATGTGAAAACTGATTGTATGTTTGTTATTATAAGGATCTTCAACAACCGAGACATGATTGTTGTTGTGAAAAGTGCTTGCATTGCTGAACTGGGATGTTGGGGTAAAGATACGTTCTCCTCCATAGGAAGATGGTGACATTGGATGGCGTATATTGTTGAATTGGCTGTAACCCGAGTCATTATTGACTTCTTGGATATTATTCTTGTTTACACTGTATTGTTCAACATCGGCACTTTTCTGTAAAGAACTTACATCTTCACCATCGGAAGGTCTGGGATGGAAAATAGATATCTATATAATACAGGTGAGTGTTATTGTAATAAAATGTATCTTCCACTCTAAAGCACACATACACAGAGAAGCCACATAAGCACCACTGCAGTGTTACAATTGGCAATCAAAAGATCAGAGGCAAATTTATTATTATTGATCGTCTTGGCAGTAGTGAATCCATCAACACAAAGGATACATAGACTTGCTCCATAAACGAATAAAATGATGGTCAAGAAAGCGTTCATGTCTCTGAAATAAGCCAGGCGCTCAATAATGGCATTTGCGCCTGCCTTCAAGTTGCGTGAAATGTTGATGATTCTCATAAAACGAAAATGTGAACGGATACCAAGTAAAGCAGTAATCAAAACTAAGTAATTGTTTAATTATATATGAGTAGATGATGAAACGGAACTTACTTTCTACAGAGTACGCAAATTGAGGTACCGTTTCTCTCATATAAACATCCTCTCTAAATCTCCATTGTAAAATAGGAAATACCGCAACACTGCAGAGCGCCCAGACAATATAGAATTTAAACTCCATCGAACCCATAAATGTCTTTTTTGCTACAGTGTTTGAAAGGTAGTTCCAAAAGCATTGCATTAAGAAGAAGACACCGGTTTGCATGGATAAATTGACACACCCAACATAATCCATGGCCTTTTCTTATCAATTAGTTACAACTATAATGAGGGGGGGTGTGGGATCTTACCTGTGCAATGTGTTGATGTTGTGTTGTCCAAAAAATAAACGGATTTGATATGATTTTGCCAGTTGTTGGATTGAAAAAGAACTTTTCTGTATATTTTATCCAGGTGGATACAAAGTCTAGTAGAGCATATGTTAGTTTTCTCTACGCCCTCAGTTTAATATTATTTACCCCACGACATTTGCATTAGTAACATAAGAAAGAACAGCACTGTAATGATACTTTTCAATTCTCCTGTAAACACTCGTTTAGGATGAAGGCATTGGAACCTGTCACCGTAATAAACTCGATAGATTAAGAATGCTAGAATGTATGATTCTAAGGCACATCGTTCTAAATGACATAGGGAATATTAGGTGTTTTCTCTCTTTTTTTTTTAAAGATAGTGTGAATGAATAAACATACGTAGATAAGAAAAATCACTATCATCAAATTTTTGTTAATAACAATATACAGACATTGGCAATACATGATTATCAATTACCTTAAGTGTGTCATAGGAGTCTTGAAAGAATAAGTTAAAATTAATTAAGAAGAAGAAGAACAAGAAGAGAAAAGTCGGATTTTAGAAGCAATGTATTTTATCTGATAATTAAAAAAAAAAAGGAACCAACGATAAAACGGAAGGGCTTTTCCAGATGAAAATGAGAAGGACAATAAGACCGTTACACCATATACATTTTTGTTTAATCCGGTTTGGAGAGAGTGATACGAGCACTGTGTGGTCGATAAAAGGAATTGTTTTGTCCCACTCTTTTCTGAGTTTTTATGAAATTTGATTTATAAACTTTTTTTCAATTTTGAAGCTCATCTTAATATCTTTTTTTTCTAAGTAGCTGCTATAAATAAACAGTATAATATCAGTTTAAACAGAGAGTGAACTTTTTGCATATCTTTATTAGGTTATATACAGTGCATAAATGCAATTCATAGCACTTTTATTATTTGAAAAAAAAAAAAAAG
>VCJG01000812.1:7723-18404 GCA_024140375.1 Backusella westeae
TTTAGCTTATGTTGAAAAAAGCAAAGATTAAAAAATGTAAGGATTAGTTTCTCTTACTTTTTTTTTTCTGTTCGTGTGGATCTAAATAGGCAAATGTAGATTTTGGTAAATGTCGAGGTAACAGAAAAAACGAGAAGAATGTAACAAAAGGTATCATAAAGTAGCAAAAAGTAACCAAAAAGTTGCTCACAAATACCAATTTAAGCGATGGTGGCAAGTCTATCGATTGATCCTTTTTTATTATTCTAAGAAAATTTAAGCTTTTTGTAGCACAAAAACTTGTTACTGTTTACAAAATGGTTACATTGCATTTGTGTTTTGCTTTTGCTTTGAAATAGCAAAGGAGCAGAGTTTAATTTTTTGGATTGGCGACAGCTTCAATGGATCAAAAAAGTAAAAATAATAAATCAACCTTGCATTTTTATAATCAACCTATTTATTTATATTATTATAGTTTATTACTACAGAAAAAAGAAGGAAAGAGAGTAAAGGACTGTGTGACAAATATTAGGGAACGACCCGTGTGCTTCTATTTGGTTATTTCTATTATTCTGCTTTGCTTTATTATTTAATAAATGTAGAAAGTAGATTCATGTGTAAATAAAGATCGATAAAAATAACAAAACATATGCTTTGTGTAAATTCTACATAATTTGCAACGTGTAGAATACAAGGCTATTAAAAACTTGGTCTAAAAAAAAGCGTTGGTGCACAAACTATCCAGTCTTGTTCTGATACGGCTTATTCGCAAATAATGGAAATATTTTTTTGTAAAGAACTGTGATACAACAAGTTCTCGATTAAGCAGAACCCTGCCTTGCTATTTGTTGTATTATTTTTATAAAAGCCTCTTTAATATTAAAAAGCAATGGTGATAGTTAACATTTGTAGAGTAAACGAAGAAAAACACGTAACAATGAAATCAGAAATGCAGACTAGCAAAATAAGAAACACTCAGCTTAGACTGACATCTTGCTTATGGTTTAGTCTTAAGAAAAAAACGTAAAAAGATCATAAAGGATATTTATTTACTTTACTCTATACGGATAATTGCTCATTTCGATACGAATTTCATCAGAGTAAAAATTAACAGGCGTATCACAAAGGAAGCACGAATGTGAAGATATCGAATCATCGAATTGTACAACCCTCTTGGAGCTCGGCAAACTGGTTTGGATGGTAAAAACCACGGATATTACAGGAATACAAAGGTACCACACATCCTAAACAAAAAGTGATTCTATATTATTACATTATAATAGACAACACCTAATAACTTTTCCTTTTCTTTTTCTCTTCTTCTTCTTTAACTTGCTTTTTCTCTTTTTTTATTTCCAAAGGAAAGAAAACTTGGATCGAAATTGCTCTTATCTTTAATTTATTTTTCATATTCATCTTCATTAAACACATCATTACATTTTAATTTATTATAACTTACTCCAAAAAAACACATTTATACCTCTTATAACCCCTAAAAAAACTTATACATATAACTACTAGCTTTTCTTTTAACAAAAAAGAAAAAAAAAACATGTTTGATAAGAGCGAAAGCTTCCCTAAAGGATGGTTCTCCATCAAGAATACTAGCAATGGTTACGTTTTGATGACCGATAACGAATCCCAAGAAGTCGGTACACCTATCGTGTTATCCTCTTTACGCACTAGGGATTGTGATGCCCAGCTTTGGCGTCATGATGAACAAGGTTACCTTGTCAATAAAAAGTCTGGACAAGTAATGGATGTTGCCAAAGGTAATTATAGATTTCACATAAATTAAAATTAAAATTGGTCTACACATCTTTGTTTTTTTTTGTGTTGCTACTCAAAAAACACGGGAAGAATCCGATTGTGCGGCCATTCAATTCAAAAACTCTCTTTTTCTGTGTGGTGTGAACTTTAACTGACTTTTTAAACACCGATTTGCATTATTCTTTAGGTACACCAAAGGCAGGTGTCGACATTGTACAACAAGTCAAGGCTACTAATGTAAAGGAAGACCAAAACTATCAACATTTTGGCTTGACATCTGAAGGTCATATTTACTTGACCAACAAGCCATCCCTTGTTCTTGGCATTAAAGAGTCCTTCTTCTCCCGCCGTGAAGGTCTTCATGTTCATCTCCAGTTGGTTGACAAGCGCCACTTGGATCGTAAGGAGCAACGTTGGGATTTCGTTGAATATATTGAGAAGCAACCTGCTGCTCCCAAGAGAAGTGGAAGCACTTCTACTATTGGTAGTATTACCAGCAATATCGCTTCCAAAATCCCCAGTGTTCATCAAATCAAGGAAGATGGTAAATATACATTCTTTTTAATATGTTAAACTATATATGGGTGATACTAATGACTATCATTTTATTTTATTTTTTTAAAAAATAGATGCTCGCTCTGTCAAGTCTACTGCCGAATCTTGCAACAGTCTTGATCAGGACAACAGCAACAACGTCCCTGCTGGATCATTCCCCGATACTGCCTTCTTCTTGAAGTCTGATGCCACTGGTCTTTTTATTTCTCTCGAAAATGCCACTTCTCTTGCTTCTGGTACTCTACTTTCCATTGAAAGTCTCCGCAAGAAGGCATATGATAGCCAGTTATGGACTTTTGATAAAGCCACTGGCCACATCATTAACAAGTTCTCCACTCAAGTTCTTGGTGTCGAACCCAGTTCCATCAAGGACGGCTCCAATATCGGCCAATATACTGCTTCTGCTGCACACGATAAGACCCAAAAGTGGACTTTGTCCCCCGAAGGTGAAATTTGCTTGGCCAGTGATGCTAGTTTCGTTATTGGTTTTAAGGAAAGTTGGTTTGGTAGCCGTGATGGTGCTCATTTGCATCTTCAGAAACGTAACAAGGGTCATCAGCACCAAAAGTTCACTGTCGTCTTGCCCGTTTTCAAGAAGTCTACCGAAACTCGTGTTGAGCAAAGAGGTGTCTTCCCTACTGGTTGGTTCTTCGTAAAGAGTCAAGCCCATGGTCTTGTTTTGTCCGTCCTTGACTCTGGTGCTCTTGCCGCTGAAGTTGCTGCTACCAAGCTCAACACCTCCAGCTACTCTCGCCAGTTGTGGAAGTATGAAAGTGGTTTCCTCATCAACAAGGCTTCCAGCATGGTCCTCGATATTCGCGGAGGTTAGTAAAAAAATTTCCTAAAAAAGAAAAAGAAAAAGAAAAATACAATCTCAGTTTTTATTTGTTGTGTTGCCATACATTTATTGATTTATTATATATCTAAATTACTTTATAAAACAGGTTCCATTACTGCTGGTGCAAGCCTTTGTCAGTACACTAAAAAGAGCAGACATAATGAAAATCAGCAATGGGGTTTGACTCCTGAAGGCTCCATCCACTCTCAATCCAATAAGTCCCTTGTTTTGACCGTTAAGGAGGGTGAAACGATCAAGTCTGGCATTACTTTGGCTGAAAGAAAATCTGCTGATCATAAGACTCAATGTTGGAACTTTGTGTTACCTGTTTTCAAGAAGAAGCAAGGTAAAGAATTAATTTATTTTATCTGTATCAATTTATATTTAACCTTATATATAATTATAGTAACTTCCGTACAAAAGAAGAATATCTTTAGATATGCTACTTATCCTTCTGGCTGGTTCTTCGTCCGCTCTCATATCAAAGCTTCCACTACTGAGTCTCCTTTGGTATTGACTGCCAGTGAAAAGTCTAGTTCCATTGAACTCGCCTTGTTGGATCGTGAACATTGGCACAACCAGCTTTGGTCTTTCTCCTCTGGTAAATTGATCAACTATGGTACTGACCTTGTCATTGATGTTAGCTGTAAGTGTACATTTTAAAAAAGGGTCCAGATTCAATGAACTAACTTTTTTTTTAATTGAATACAATAGCTTATGCTTCTGGTTCTGAGTTGGTTCAAAAATCCACAGCCAATCAAAAATGGTCTATGACAACTGATGGTTACCTTATTTATGGTGCTGCTGCCGAAAGTGCCTTGGCTTTAAGTGTTGAGACTCAAGCTAAAGGTAGCTACAAGCTTACTCTTTCTGTCCACAAGTATAGCGAAGAATTGCGTTGGGGATTCTTGATTCCTAAATTTGGTTACAGATCTGGTATTCAGATCCTTTCTCAATGGTCTATTCACATTCTCAGAGAATGGCGTAAAACCACTACTCGCACAGTTGCTCAAGTTGAGAATGCTGTTTCTGTTGCCGAATGGCCTCAGGGTGAATTCTATATCGGTGGTAAGGATAACTATGCTCTCGTTCCTGAGAAGTCTGAAGCTGGTGCTATTCTTGTCATGAAGAAGTTGGAAGTGCAATATGCTGCTATCTTTAAATGGATCTTTAGAAACGGTTATCTCGTGCATTGTGCTACAGGCTTGGTTATGCAAGCTGAAGGTATAAAAATAATAGTTTAAAAAATAGCGTAGCACACATACTTACGTAGCACACATGTTTTTCTTTAAAAATCTAATTATATAGATAAACTTACACAAGGCGGAAAGCTCCAATTGAGTGTCGAGAACTCCGCTAACGAGTATCAGAGTTGGATCCTTAGAACCGATGGTTCTATTGTCTCCAAGAAAAATGAATCTGTTGGTCTTAATATGATTCAAATCAATGGCCATTGGACTATTCAAATTTCTACCACCTTTTATCTCTGGCGTTTCTTGTATGGCCGCTATGAAATTCGTTATAGCGAAAAAGAGAAGAAGGATGTTTCTTATCTCATTAGTTTCCAAAGAATCGTTCTTACTATGTGGATTTACCGTAAGAGTAAGTAGATATATATAAAATGGAATGGGTGCGAACAAGGTTTTCTTATACCGTACTTTTTTTGTTTTTTGTTTTAATTGATTCAGATGATACTGAACGCAAGTTGGTTACTCGTTCATATGGTGTTTTCCCCAAGGGTTGGTTCTTCATCCGTTCCAAGTGTGACAAAAACTTACTCATTACCATTGCTGCCGAGAAGAAGGGTGCTAAGCTTATTTTGTCCAAGTTAGACTCTCACTTGTTCAGACGCCAATTGTGGAGATATCGTGATGATGGTTGTATCGTTAACATGGAATCTGATTATGTCATTGATGTTGCTGGCGGTAAATTAGCCAACAAATCAAACATTATCCAATGGAGTCCCAAATTCTTGCGTTCTAGCCGTAAAAACCAAATGTGGGGTCTTTCCGTCGAAGGTCACATCCATCCTCAATCTCGCTCCGATTTGGTTCTCAGCTCTGTTGACGACCATGGTCATGAAGGTGCTGAATTGAAGTTGGTTACTCGTGGTAATTTGTCATTGGATTATCAGCAATTCTCCTTCGCTGTTCCTGTATTCGGAAAGTGCACCCATACCACTTATGCTGCTCAACAAGCCAATAAGAGCAGCCTTATTTTGGAAAAGATGTCTGATGCCAACATCGATGTCTCTAGCTCTGATCGCTATGAACGTATTACTAAGCGTACCGTTGTTCGTCGCTGGGCTGTATTCCCTGAAGGCGGCTTCTTTATTCGTAGCTCTCATGGTGATAAGCACTTCGCTTTGACTGTTGAACGTGATGAGGTAACTCTCAAGTACCGTGTTGTCGTCCGCACCTTGAACTTTAAGTCCTACAAATGGCAACTTTGGAGATATCAAGATGGATATTTGGTAAATGAGGAAACTGGATTGGCACTTGATGCCCAGGAAACAGAAGACGATGTGATCGAGGGTGCTCAGGCACAGGTTTATTTGAATGAGAAGGCTTCTCATGAAGGACAATTCTGGGATCTTGGTGTGAACGGTGAAATTCATTTGAGATCAAACGAGAGATTGGCTATTGGTGCTGTCAGCTCTGAAAAAGCATCTTTCGAGGGTGCTTTGGTAGGTATCAATCATGTTCGTATTGTTAAAACTAACGTAGGTGAAAAACAATCCGTAACTGTTAAGTCTGAACAATGGTGCCGCTGGACCTTCTCTTCTCCTGTCTTTGGAAAGAGAACCGTTACTACTACTGGCTCACAGGAAAGCTTGGATGTTGAAGGTGTCGAAGAAAAGAAACTTGTTGTTGAAGAAAACGATGAGACCAATGAAGATAATTCCGACTCTGAAGATGAAGAAGAGGAGGAGGAAGAAGAAGAAGAGGAGGATGAAGAGGATGATTTGCAGATTGAGACACCTGTTCAAACTCCTTCTTCATCTACCACTACTGCAAGTACTGGTGCTGCCATTGTTGGTGCTGGTGTTGTTGCTAGTGCTATTGCATCTGAAATTGAAGCTAAAAAGACCACTGAAACTGCCAGTGCTTCAAGCTCCCCTACTTTGAAGAAGTCTAACTCCAACAAGCCTACTCGTTTGACTCGTAAAGATTCTTTCCAATTGGATGATGATTACATTCCCTCTGGTTTTGAAAAGGTCGTGCGCTACAAGAATCATCACGGTAGCTTCCCCCAAGGTTACTTTTTGATCAAGAGTACTTTGCATGGTTATGTTTTGGATGTAGTTGGTGACGTCCGTGACGGATGCTGTGCTGTTTTGGCTCGCATTAAGACTACTGATTTTGCCAGTCAGCTTTGGTCTTTCCGCGATGGTTTCTTGATTAACTTGAAGGGTGATAAATTGGTTTTGGATGCTTCTCAAACTGATTCTATTATTTCTGGTGAACGTGTTCGTCTCTGTATCCGTGATACTACTCAGGAAAGTCCTGCTGATCAAACTTGGGATATCAACTCTGAAGGCTATATTTATCTTGTGACCAAGCGCTCTATTGTTTTGGGTGTTAAGCAAACTAAAAGATCCGATACTTTTAGTCAGATTGATGTTTTTGTTCAAGAACCCAAGAATGTTCAAAACAAGACTGCCCGCCCCGAACAGCGTTGGGAAATTTTGGTTCCTGGTTTGATTCCTGATAAGCAAGGTGAATCCGGTGTTAAGATTGTTGAGTCTGGAAAGGTTGATACTGTAACCAGTTCTGTATCTGCTGTTATCTCTTACAAATGGATCAAGGAAACTTATTGTCATAAGGTCACTTCTCAAAACCAATGGCCTGGTAGTGATGCTTGGTTCTTTATTCGTTTTGGCTCCCAAAACCACTTCCTTGCTTCTGGAGAGACTGCTCAAAGTCAAGTTGGTCTTTATGAATTAGATGACACCATGGATTATAAGAGATTCTTGTGGATCTACATTGATGGTTACTTGATCAATTACAAGTATATGCTTCGCCTTGTTTTGTGTACTAAGAGTAAGTTAAAAAAATAATACTAAATATAAATATATACTTATCCCTATATTTTTTTATGAAAATAGCCTACAAGTGGATCTTATCCAGCTCTCATAGTACTCTTAATCAGAAATTCTATATTTCTGCCAATGGCTCTCTCTCGGTTCGCATTTCCATGATTATATATTACCTTCGCTTTATTCGCCGCTCTGGTGTCTTTGAATTGGCTAGTTCAACTGAACGCGACTCAACTGAAGTCCAAGGCTTGGAGCTTCATGTTCCTGTTATCAGCGATGCTGAATATAAGAAGTCTTATCTCACTGCCGTCTCCGCTGCTTTGCAATGGATCCGCAAGCAGAGATCTACTTGGACTGTAATGAATACTACTACCATTCGTAGAGGTGTCTTCCCTAGCTCCACTTGGTTCTTTGTCAAGGTCAACAAGGCTGGTGCTGATAACTTTGTTTTAGCTGTTGATGATGAGAAGACTGGTTCTCAACTTGTTTTGAAGAACTTGGACTTCAAGCAATTCAAAAAACAATTATGGACCTTTAATGATGGACTTTTGATTAACTATGGAAGCAAATTTGTTATTGATATTCAAGGTAAATATCATTTGTATTTCAGTTTGACATAATATATAATTAAATACTTACATTTTTTTCATTTTATCAAAACCAGGTTCTATTGCCACTTCTTCCAAGGTTGTTCAAAACACCGAGGCTGCTGTTAGTACTCAGAAATGGTATTTGACCGCTGAAAGCCATATTGAACTTGAAAGCCACGATTACTTTGTTTTGGGTTACTCCGGTCAAATCAAGGATGGTGCTGAGGTTTTGCTTACATCTAGCAATGAATCTTCCACTGTTTCAGTTCTTCAATGGAAGTTCTCTGTGCCAATCTTTGGTAAGAAGACTGTTTCGTCTATCTCCAAGAACGCTGACTTCACTGAAGCTATTGAATCTGGTGCTGTCATTGAAAGTGCTGAAGAGGTCACTACTGATGATAAGAGTAGCTCCATTGTTGCTCGCCGCACTACTAAGTCTTATGCTGTCATTATTCGTGAATACCGTTTGATTATTTCTTGGTGGAGAATTATCTTCTTGCGCAGACTATCTACCTGTAAGACTGCTAAGGAGTACATTGAAGTCATCAATGAATACCACCATCTTCTTAACCAGCGTCTTGACCAACATGTTGCTTTATACAATGGTTCTCTTAATAGAGATGAGTTCAAGAAGCTTCACGTTATTGCAGATGAATCTAAGGCTTCTATTGAAACTGGCTTAATCGGAAAGTCCCTTACTTACTACAAGTCTGTTGATGAAAAGAAGAACATCTCGGTCAGTGACTATGACATCACCAAGGTTGTTTCTACTTGTACTTCTGACATCGAGAAAAAGCTTGACACTATCGCTCCCCAAGAGAAGAAGCATGAAGTTGAACAATCAACTAATGTCGTTACTATTGCCAAATCTGAATCTGATGTCATTCAAAATGGCTATGTTGTTGTTGAAACTATTCGTGTCACTATTCGCTACTGGTACAGAACTCTTTTCCGCCAAATCTCCGATGCTTCAAAGAACGGTGCCAGTAAATCTGAAATTGATGTTTTGGTCAAGAAATCTCACTCTGAACTCAACGATAAACTGGCTCAAATCAAATCGTCTAGTCAATCAAGCGTTACTGGTATCAGAGTTAACGACAATGTCAAGGGTGCCTTTGAGGATACCATTACTACTGCAATTAAAAAGACCAATGAAAGTGTTGCCGAGTTTGTTGACAATGTTGCTTCAGGAAAAATTGATTATAGCTCCGAATCTAACTGGAACAAGGCCACTGTTTCTGCCACTGAGAAATTGGCTGTTGAATATAATGCATGCCAGGATAAGATTCAAGCTGTAGAGGCTGTTGATGAAGAAAAGACAGCTGAAACCAAGGTTGAAGTTGATGAGGAATCCGCCAAGTCATCCTCCCTGGATTTAGTTACTGCTGTTGAAGAGTTCAAGACCTACATCTCTTCTTGGTTTACTGGAAGTTTATATGATCTCACATGGTCTGTCAAGAACAACTCATCTAAGGACGATCTTGCTACAATCGTTGATGCTGCTGAAATTGAACTTGTCTCGAAAATTGATGAAACATCTTCTATGATTGCCGTTTTATCCGGTCAGCTTACCTACCTTTCCTTGTCAGAGAGACGCCGTATTACTTCCTTCCTTATTACCGTTAGATATACACTTTTGAGCAAATTGAACGGACTCAGATATACTATTGAAACAGGAGATAAGGATTCCATTTTGCGCATTTGTGAATCTACTTTTAGCCAAACTGAATCTGACAATACCTTATCGGAGGTTAACTCTGCCTTGGAGACCATTCAGACCAAGATTACTTATAAGACCGACTTTGATTCAAGCAGCAAGCAGGATATCATTGTTGGAGATGCTACCCAAGATATTCAATCCGTTATCAAGACTGAAATTATTCAAGGAGTAGGCGCTGAAAAAACTCAACAAGAGACAACAGCTACCAAGACAAATGTTTCCATTGATACTTCCAAATCGGATAATGTTACTATTGGTGTTATTGGATCTGACAGCAACATCAAGGATCAGGTTGAAATCGAAACTGGAAGTGATGACAACATTGAAATCGGTATAGTTGAGGGAACCACTACATCCGAAACTGCCAACATATCCACAAAGGCTGAATTGAACGTTGATGCTCAAAAGGACGACAAGATCACCGTTGCTATTGTTTCTGATGATTTGAAGCAAATTCAAGAATTAGATATCGACACAACCAAGGCCGATAAGATTAACATCCAAGTAGAAGGCAAAAAGGCTACATCCGAAGTTGAAATCACTGAAGATGTACGCGATGAACAAGCTAAGGACGTTGCTCCTACCGATAACTGTGAAAACAACGAGTCTGTTTCTACGGCCATTGTTTCTGAACAGAATACAACAGAAACCAAGGATGCATCCAGCATCGGCCACAGTGATAATATCGAGGTTGGCGCTGCTGCCGGTGTTGCTGGCGCCGTTATTGGTGGCGTTGCCGCTGTCCTTGCTGGCTCCCACAAGGAGAAGAATGATGGTGAAACCGTTGCTACTGGCGAAAAGAAGACCGACTATGCTACTGCTGTAGTTGAAACTGAAAAAGAGAAAATTGTTGCTGATGTCAAGATTGATACCACGGAAACCGAGAAGATTGCTGCTGGTGTTGTCACTGGTGACAATAAGGAAATCACCGGCGCTTCTGAAGTCGAAGTTGACGTTAAGCATATTGTTGCTATTTGTCCTTCAAAGACTGAAAAGGTTGAAGAAGCTGTTGTTGGTAAGTCTCTTATTACAATTTTATCAAAAGTATTTACTAATATTTTTTTTCTAGTCGATGAAAAGGAATCTGCTTTGGAACAAGTCGGTAAGGCTTCTGCCAACGTCTCATCTTGGTTTGCTATTGTCATCGGCAAGGTCAAGTCCATGCTCGAAGTTGGTGACTGCTCTGAAGA
>VCJG01000833.1:818-11892 GCA_024140375.1 Backusella westeae
CTCACTCTTATGCCCGCGCTTAGCGTTTTATTGATATCACAAGCAGGCTGAAAGATACTTCCAATTTCCTTGAATTCATATGAGAGACATAATATATGGGTCATTTCCATTCATAATGTAAAAGAAATTTCAAGCAAGAAAGTAAATGAAAATGAGAAGGATAAATATGAGCATCCGATTTATTGGTCTATGACTCTTGATCTAGACATACAGACTTTTCAATTACTTTTTGTTTTGAAAAATCTGTCAGAAATAAGTCACAGGTAATTAATAAGCTCGAGCATAAAATAGTTAATAAGGAATATAGCTATGACTAATTCCAATGCTACGTAAACATGGTTAAGTGGCAGTTATAAGTTCTTTCAAGTCTTAGTCTCAAAGGTGATATGAGAGGTATCCAAAATAAAAGAAGAAAGTGAATAATAAATGTTATAGATTGTGTTTAAGCCAATGTACAGATTCTTTTTATTATAGTTATATTCGAAAAGCAGCAGGAATAATTATATACAAATACATTATTTGACTTTCTTTTTTCAAAAAAGAAGTACAGACGCAAAAAAGGGATAAGGGGTATATGCGATAGTATGGGATAAAAAAGATAGAAGAGAGTATACATAGACAAACTTATTTGTTAATGTCAATTATACGTTTTATACGATTACATTCGGGTAAATGCTGTCCTCGATACTTGATCAAATGCCCACCATTATCTTTAAATGTTACAGTTTTGTTTACAGGACAGCCCTAATGAATAATAAAATGAGTTTTCCGAGTTGGATATACTACTTTGGTCTAATTTGTCTTACCTTGGAGCTATTGGAGCATTTATAGTAGATACTTTTGAAGCCTGTTTTTTTATGAACAGTGTTTCCATTATTTTTCCAAAGGTAGTCATCATTATAAGGGAACTCTTTTGTTTCAATAATTGTAGTAATTGCTTGCATTTCACGTTTACGGCGCTTGCTGCCATTACTATCTGTAGATAAGGAGCGATCTGAACCAGCAGAATAGCTATTTTCTTCAGTCTCCAAATAGGAGAGTCTTCTATGATTTAGAGAATACCTATAAAAAAGTTAGAAATATGTTTCGATGTTTTACTAAAGTGGAGGTTTACATACTTTGGTAAGCAATCAGTCAGAGCAGTAGTAGATCTCATAGAGGGTTCTGGAAGCTTGCGATCCATTGGATTAGGCAAAGGGCTTAGAAGCATTTCAATGCTACTGCTGTTACGTCTCTTCAGTGATGATTGAACCTTTAAATAATTGCTGCTTGATGAACCACTTTGCTGCTGCTTCCACTCTGCCGAAAAAGAGGGTTCAGATATACTAGGTGGTGCCTGATACTTTGCTGAAAAAGATTGACTCATTTTTGGTAAAAGAGAATCCATAGATGATGTTGATGAAAATGAATTTTCTCGTGCCTTATAACAGTTAGGTGGCGATATTGGCGGTAATGTTGCCAACACCAGGGGCTTGTCATTATTTTCAAATCTAGGTGAAGGTAGGCTTTGACTATGTGCTTTTGCACAGGCTTGTGGTACGTCTTCAACGTCTTTTTTTTGTAACATATAGTCGATTTCTTTTCTACGAAGCTTGGCTTCTTCAGCTCGTCGTTTGTCTTCTTCTACCTTACTTGCGAGAATGAGTTCAAGTAATTCAGGCTGAGAGGCGTAATTTTGTATAACTTTCTCCAAATTTAAAAAGCCAGCGTTGTTATTATCTTTACTCGGCTTTGTATGAGAACAAGCATTTGATGGTGAGGGCATTTTAGACATTGAGCTGTGTGGACTTGCAATAGATGTTGAAAGTGGAGGTGAAGGTGGATAATATGTGTCGTGTCGATCAATATATTGGTGGAGGTGATGGTCTACTCTATCTGTTGGTAACAATTTTGATGATAAAAGCAGACTATTATTAGAGAGCATATTTTTAAAAGAAAAAAAAGAATAATTTGAAAATAACAATAGTAAAAGAGAGAGAAAAAAGAAAAAGAAAAGAGAAAACAAAAAAAAGGGAGCAACGGGTCCTTTCATATGATGAAATAAATTGACTGATCCATTTTTGGTGTTTCCGTCACCAAATTTCCCGCCTCTTACATAAAACTTCTCTGTTGTTCCCTTCTTTCCCTCTTTTTTATTTCGATGCTAAACTCATCATCCAGACATGTGGTTGGCTGCTAACTAATAATCTAATAATCACATGTTTTACGACAATTTGTTCCAGTAACAACATTTTATTTAATGACAAAACCTTTGTGAGTAATATCCCCGATTGTATCGGAAAGCTCTGTTATACCTCTAAACTTTCTTATTTTCTATAATTAAACCAAACGTAATTCATTGACCTTCGTATTTTAAAAGACTATTGCTTTCCAGGTGGTTTTTTATTTTAATCTTATAAATAAGAGTTACACTGCATTATGACTTAAACAACTCTCAAAGTATGAAGCCTCATTCACTGGTCTTTTTTTTTTCTTACTTCACTTCGTCTAAATATTAAATGATGTAGCTGAGAACGAAATACGAAAACTAGAATCAATATGGAAGGTGAAACAGCTCGCATGGGAAAACTGGGACAAAATTGAATAAGCAATAGGAATATCACACACTGGTAAAGGAAAATTCTAATAACCCAGCCTATTAAAAATAGATGTTTGTGTTTGTAAGCAGGACCCCTTGGTCCCTACGGAGACTACCGGGTTATGTCTGCTCCACAAAATGAACGAAACAAAAGGCAAAAACTGAACATTTTTGGCTGAACCAGTAAGATTCCCTTTGCTCTCACATTATCCAGTCTGGGTATTATTTATTGGTGTCATTTCTTTTATTTTTATTATGGTATTCAATTTAAAATCTGGGGTACCACCAATGATACGACAGCTCCATGGATTGTTTATCCAGAACAATAGCACCTTTTTCATTGTTTACATAATTTGCTTGATATCATTTTCACTACAAACAATACAGATTATTCCAAACTTATTTAATCAAGTTAATAATTTCTAACTAAAGTACTATTGGTTCATATTATTCAACTTAATCACCAACAATACGTTTATTTTCAGTGTATTATCTACAAATGTTTAAGTTAAGAGTTTCTAAAACGGAATAGTGTAACACGATTTGTCTTATGGGAGATTCAAGACAAGAACCCTTCTGTCCCTATTTCTGGAAGAGAGCCACAATTCCACAGTGGGAAATGGGAGAAAAACTGAAAAAAAGAAAGGCGGGGTAAAATCGTTGGTTCCAATTCCCCGAACTTTAATTTTTCCGATTTACTTTTATTTAGGATGGTGACGTGGGTTAGTAGTAACCTCTTACTATCTGTGATGCGCACAGAAGCCTTGACTCTCTTAAATATATTTATATACTCCTTTATTTAAATTTCAAGTCGAGTTTGATAAATAGTGCTGTATATTCTCTTTTTAATTTGAAACTGTTGTATTTTGAAGTTACCAACTTTAATTCAGTCAATTAAAATTAGTGCTTTTTGATGCAGCAACAACGTATATGTTTAATTACAAAAGCCTATAGTTATACTATATCTTTTCCGCTTTCCCTTTTTTCCCTACTTTTTGTTTGTCCAACTTGGATTCATTTTTTTTCTTCCCGAAGTATAATAAAATAATTTTCCTCAGTGTAATACTTGAATTTGATATTTTTCCCAGGGCCATTTTTGTTATTCTTATTTAATCCACCATTATGGCATTTACTCAGCAACAACCTGATAAATAGCAAAAAACGCTACATAAGAAAACCAAATGAAATCAAACTGTACCACTTACTGTATTCGAATTTGAATAAGATAGATGGATGTAATGATAAATCAGTTTGCAAACAGTCCTTTTAAAGACTGGTTATAATCATGAATAAGTTGTATGCATATTGCTCTGCTCTTTTTACTACTCAATCAATCCGTAATTTTATTTTCAAAAGACAATAATAAATGAGTCGAATTAATTTTATACATATCTACACCGAGTTTTGCAGCTGGGAGCTTGAGAATTCCCATTCTTATCGGTTGTAGCCGCGAAACTGATTTATTCAGAGTTGGTACTTTTATTATGTTTTTAAAAATAAAATAATACCTAATTTCAAAATTTTAACAAAAAAGAGTTCTAGGCTCTTGTTTACGTATACAGAGACTCAATAAAAGTTTTCTGTTATTAATGAAAGTGTAATGTGGTTTACTCATATGATTTGTGTATAGGAAAAAGAATGGGTCTAGTTCAGTTTACTTTAAAGTTTAAGCAGTGCTATGCTATTCTTAATAATATATTATCTGACTACTGTGATGTATTATCAGAGTGAAGAATGAGTATATTAAGTGATGGTATTTTAATGGAACTTTCTATTTCTAAACTAAAAACGATTGATAAAAATCAAAATTTTGAAAATTTGTATAGTATAAATAGTCAAAATTCATGTTCAAGGACATCCTCTTTAAAACTGATCTTTTAACATGTAAAGATATATTTTTTTATGACCTCTAAGTCTCTTACATTGACATGTATTTAATATACACTTTAAGTAACCATAAAATGAGAAAACAATACATATTAAACCCGGTGAGCTTTTTTTTTTTTAAAAAAGAAACGGTGGTAATGTAAGTTCTATCATAGTTCTTTTGAGTCTTGAAAAGTTGTGAAATTTACCGGAAAAACAGAGAAAATGAATTGCCGTGGTTAAATTACCAAACGCTCACAATTTCAACTTCAGTTTTTCATACAGATTTTCAGTACTTTTACCAGATACCACAGCACATGTTATATGTCTCTTTTGATTGTGTTAAGTGAAGCCGTTCATATTTTTTCTTTTAATTACAAACATTAAAAGATACAGAAATTATCTGGTTTTATTTCTTTTTCTTTTCATGAGACAGTGAGTTTAGAATTGCAAAACCAGTGGCAATGTCGTGTGTATGGTACGGGCAAAATTGAATTTGTCCACCACTGGGTGTCAAAATGATGGAAAAAAATAATAAAATGATTACGGCATGTCCATCGATTTTTCAAAGTAAAAGCATAGCATGTCACATAATTATATGTTTCTTTAACTCTGTATCCCTTTGAGTTGATTTCTGTTTTTTCTCTCTTCATGTTTGTATTTTTCATGCCTGTTTTCCTTGATTATGGGCTTATTGCAAATCAAGTACTTAAAATATATGTATGTTTTGCTATGACAAAAAAAATTGAATGGAAAAATGTCTCTTTTATAAAAAAACAATTTGAACCCTGAACTGATCTTGGCTAAAAAGGGTTCCCGACTTTGAACTTCCACTAAACCATCGGATGGCTTTCACATAGCATGTCTTTTAGATAAAAACAACGAAGGGTCATCAGACTTTGGGAGCCTTTTCCCGAATGATGTATTTTACATAAAAATATCCTTCAAGCCGTGGACCATCTTTCAGAAGCAAAGGGGTGTCCAACTTTGAAGGTCCATCAGTCCATCGGATAATTTGAAGAAAGGGTGTATCTTGCATTATTGGCATACATTTAAAAAAGGCTAAAAAAAGTAAATATCAAATCGAGATAGTCTATCTCATAACAAACAATAAAGAACAATCACATAATACATTCTTATCTTGAATAAGAGACCGAAGTTTATCTTTTTAGACAAGTATAATGATTATCTTGAAGTATAATCGTGTTATTACGAACACATTATACAAAAAAATAGAGCATCTTTAATCATGCGAGTTTATTCATGCAGGAGCAGCCAAAATCCGAATTCAGTCGGTTTTTTAAATTAAAAAAACCTTCCAGAACTAAGTGGTGATGCTCCTTTTCATTGTTTCTTTTTTAATCCACTATACAGAATATGAAACGAGTAAATACTGGCATGGTAAGCAACTCGACTTTTTCTTTCACACATCGACTAATAAAAGACCAAAAACCATTTATTCGCAGTCGAGCGAGATTGAGCAATCTATTACGGACGACAAAAGCACTTTTAGAAGCATTGACCCAATGGTCTTTGCAACGTGCTTCCAATTCGAATATATTTGAAATATATGACATACTTGGAAAGCAATTTTTTTAGTGTACCAAGCTTTTGAAGAAGCCAGCGTCTCAATGAAGTATGTTGATCAATCAAAAAAGACTAAAGAAGCCATGTAACTGTTTTTCTCACCTCTTTTCTGTTTTCTTAAATTGCCAATTTAGCGATTTGCAATGGATTCCCAGGCAATTATAAGAATCGGTTTCTACAGCAATGATGGAAGCTCCTTCTCCAGCCTCTCTGGATCAGTATTTACCTCCTATTCACGAGGTTATTGACCAGCTACTACATGGCCTGAAAGGAAAGCAGGCTTCGCTGCGGGAAAGAGAAAGAGAGTCACGTCTAAGAGCCTCAGAGTCTTGGAATCGAGAAGTATCTTTGGCTGCGCAAAACAGAGGAAGTAGTGGATCACGTATGATGTATCTACCCTCATCCTCTTCGCCTCTTCCGCCTGTAACCTCGCCTGGTATGAATCCTCACAATAGTGAGTATGACCCTTGGGGAGGCATGCCCCATCCCGCTATACCAACCAACGACCTTTCTTCTCGTATCATATATCCTAGAAACGGCTCCATTTAATTAAATAATCGACCCTACTCTCCTCCTCCTCGAAACAATAGCAACTAGGGCTCACCTTCACTTCACGTAGCCGTACTTCCTTCTTCTCCACCTGCAATATCTTTTCCCACCCGCTCCACTTCCTCAAGCCTCTCCAGAAACTCGCCCACGCTTGGCTATACAGCCCCAGCGCTTCCTCCTCCTCCTTCTCCCCCGCCACCACAGCCCGCAGTATACCCACCCGACGATGTTGATGAAAGCGATCCTAGCACCGCCATAGCCCTCGCCACATTGAAACACAGGACAACGACAATGGTAATAGTATCAAAAAAAGAAAAAAAAAAGAAAAAAGAAGTATTAACTCTATTGTTTTGAATAGGCCTAAAATTATTCCTTCAAGTCGGAAAACAAGTGAAAAAGATCCAATATCAAGGAGAAGTCAGTTTACCCGCCTTAAATATGCTATTTCTCGAGAATTTCAGTTATTCTTCTCGACAAAACGATATTCCACATATTTATATTCGTAAACCCACGGTGGGAGTATCTTATGAACTGGTGGACTTGTCTGAAGTAAAGGATAAAGCAGTTACTTCTCTCAACATAAATGGTAAGTAGTGCTTATATGATATTGTTCTAAAATATTAAATAAATACTATAACAGAGTGCTGGAGAAAGCGATAGTAGAAAAGGTAAATAACCACATATATATTTACGTCTACTCACATCTCATTAAAAAGAAAACAATAGAGAAAGCACCTTTAAGACAAACAAAGCTGCCAAGCGCGTTTTTTGTCAACCCTATCGTCTCAAGCTCGCCTATACTGGAACCAGAATCTTCCTTTGGTGTTCTCATTCCCATAGCCCCAGGTTCGTCTATATTGGAGCCAAAATCTTCCTCTGGCGTTCTCAATCCCATCACCTCAAGTTCGTCTTTGTATGATGAACTTTCGACAGGTATTTGATATCAAAATAGCACTAGACGTGAGTATTTCTGTTTACTGATATATTTTTTCCTTTACTCTTTAATTTTTGTCTTGCTTTGTTTTAAAAGCAGTCGCCTATACCAACCTGGAACAATTTTATATCGTTCCTTCGAAACATGAACTCAGTATGCCTCTCTATTCTCCACGATCCGAAGATAAAGATATCTTCCCTTGCACGGTTTATCAAGATGGAACTATGCGTTCTAAAGCCAGGCCTAACACAATCAAACCTTATTATCCATCAAAAACGAGTCCCAATACCTTATACGCTTCACTCATTTTTCGCAAAGAAGGTGTATCAAATAGAACATACTCCCTCACTGCAAATGTAAAAGAAGTTAATATCACATCGTTCTTTCCAAAAAAACCGTTACCTGTACAAGTATTACTCAAAAATCAAAACAACCAGAATTTCCGTTTAGAAAACCTTATTCCACTATATTCATTCGGGAGAGTCAAGCAATACTGGCTATTAAGAGGTAAACAATCTGGAATAAACGTAAAAGCTATTGACCCGGACATCGACGGGAATGAAGATTTGGGATTGAATCTGATTACAGATCATGGTAGAGTATTCTCCCTCCAAAGTCATTTGTGGAGACTACCCAACCTAGTGGGTGGCTATTGGAAAGTTAAAATCTCTGACACTGATTATTATGTACATCGCTTGGTTTTTCACACCTTTAATGGGGGGTCCTCCATCCGAAGAAGCTACCATCGTCGACCATATCGATAGTAACAAGCAAAAGAATCACAGCACGAACCTTCGATGGGTTTCCCCAGCAATGAACAGTTTGAACAGAGAGAGAGAGAGAGAGAAAGGAGAAATATGAGAAACGCTCTTGCCAGATGAAAACCAGGACTGGCGTACGGTTGGGCTCTTTTTTGGCCATGGCTTTGGAAAATATCATGCTTCAGAGAATGGTCATTTAAAAAAAACGGGAGACTTTCGGTTGATATAGAAAATGAAGATGGATACGTTGAAAATTCTTTAATTTACTCTGAAACGGGATTATCATTCAAGGCGATTTCTTTGGTAAATGGTAAACGCTATACAGTTAAAAGATCGGAAAAGAAACGTATGGCTGAGAAAGATGTGGTTTGGGGTTGAATTCTTAATCTAATTAACATTGTTTATTACTTGTATTTGTCAATCAAAGTGTAATTCTCTGTATATAAATAAAAATAAAAATAATCTTCTTTTCATTCGAAGGGCTTTACTAAACTCTTGGATTTATACAATCGTCGAATTACAGTTTATGGCCGATAATAACCTAGCCTCATGGACTACTGCTCTTTTACACCGATTCAACGCCTTGGAATCTCGTATTACATCTGACCCCAATGCTGTTTTATGTGCCCCTTGGCCTGGCCTGGCCTGACTTTACTCCTCCTGCTGATATGCGTGGAACGTACGAATATATGGAGTTGAATTTCTTTAGGAGGCCCATGAGTGAATCCGATAGACGCAAATTTCTATTCGAGTGCCCTAAGAATACACTTCGTAATTATCTACCAGCCTCCTACGCTTAACAAAGTCTCGCTTAGTCCTGATTTTAAGCAATTTGATGATCAAATTCATGAAATCCAGTATAGATTATCAGTTCTCACTCGGCCTATTTAATGGGATGATGACAATCTCTCTCGTGGTGCCTGGTCCCAGAGGAGTTACAAGAGCAATGATCTGATTTTGCACACTCTTTACACGGGTTTATCTCTGATTTGATAAATTCCTTCGCCACAATGCGTATTAAGAATTTTTATAATGACTTGCCTTCTCATGCTGATCATCCTCCCTCAACACTCGATGAATTTCTAGTGGACACCAAAGAGATGTTGGATCATTTCAAGTCACAAGAATCAGTGGCATCTACAATGCAGCTATGCAAGCGCAATAATAGGCTTCATCCTAAACGTGTTCAAGATGGTAGTGCATCGTCTCCACAGAACTGTTACTTCTCCTCGATTCTATTCAAATATTCAAGTATATGTTTATCTAACGAGTGACGTTTCAAGCCTTGTTGCTATCATCCCAGAGGTTGGATTCATTGGACCTGGATGCGCCATAATCGTTGGTTTTCTCAGTGCACTCTTTTGTAATGGAGCTATTTATCTAAAACACTATTTGAAATATGATGCTATTACAGATATATTTTCAGTTCGCGGTGTGGGAGGGGTATTTGGGTAACATTCTCACAGGTGTTTTTGTCGAAGCCTATATCGCAAACCTAGACGGTACTATAGAAATTGAAGACGGATGGATGGACAACAATTGGATTCAAATTGGGTATCAATTCTCTGATGTCACTACTGATGCCGCCTGGTCCGTTAGCATTACATTTATCATCTTGTTCATTTTGAATCACATCCCTGGGCTTTCTCTTCGCGTTGATAGTGAGTCTAAACTTGATGGCTTGAATGCTGCAGAAATCGGTGAAATGGTCTACTATCATGTTGATAAAGTTGTTACTGTTAATCCTTCGACAGTAAAGGAAGTATTTTAAATAATTAAGTAAAGGAGGTCCATATGTCTCAGGTTCAGGGATTAATGGGTTCAGAAACTACTTTTAAAAAAGATTATCGTTACAGTTTTTCTATTTTCCTTAATATACTAAGGTATAAAAGCCTTTTCCAAACACTTTATATAGGCTTTGAAGATATCTTTGTACAATGTACTCAAAATACTCACTGAATCCAAAAAAAAAATAAGTCTTCGTTTTTCTAACGCAATTATCAAAAAGAGGGTTGTCTCTAATATTGGCATGTACTGTGTTATTTGTTTATATAGAACATTCTGTATGTAGCAAAACATTTTATTTAACTTGATAGTTGATCTTATTTTTATTATCCTTTTTTATACTTTGTTAACTGATAACCGCCGTGCATGCTCTCTTTTATATCGTATCAAGGAAACCACTGCTTTGAAATACATGATAATATTTAGCTACACAACATTGGAAAGAACGTATCCAAGATATGTGGGGGTAGGACTCAAGGAAATGAAAAGGGATGGGGTATGGAAGTAGTGAAGCAAACTGCTAATTGTTTTTAGTGTCATCAGATGCCAATAATATTTTTTTAAATGAATGAATAAAGGCCTATTTTAAACTATAATTTTAAGTCTTGTCTTTTGAATTATATAATTTATGAAGCTTAAAATCCCAAAAGAAAGAAGCAAACCCAACCCAACGTAATGCCAAAAGTAGGGATTCATCGAAGATAAAAAAGGCACGTGATCAAACTTAAAAACGTGCAAGATGCACGCCTGAACTAATTTTGCACGATTGTGCCGTACACTTTCTTGCAAAATTGCACAGTAGTCGGAAGTGTAGTGTAATAGGTAAACGATGTTTTTTCTTTAGCAAATATGTCAAAGGATTCTTTGAACAGTCTGTCCGGTTATCTGAACTCTCTCAAACCAATTAAATTCAAAAGAAAAGCGGAAACGTTTTTAAAAAATAATTACTTAGAGCATCTCCAAGCGAGGTTTTATTTTGGGTGTTTTTAAAAATAAAACCCTGAAAATAAAACA